>JACEGR010007321.1:0-50735 GCA_014170235.1 Listronotus bonariensis
TATGTCGTTAAAACATACTTACTTTACCCTGACCATCGAAATGCGGCTTCAGAGCAAACAAAACCGTACCTACCCGCACTTAAAAGCATTGTTAGAATAGATAACAGAACTATTAAATTGTTGTTAATATTTCTAAAACTATAAATTTTTTGGAAAAAGACATTCTCATACAAACTTAGCCTTATTTTTGATGCTTAATAGGATTAGGTAAAAAAACGGGGAGTTTCCTAATTGAAAAAATTGACTTTTAAAGGTTTCCTTTTTGTCGTTATAATTTTAAACTAGATTATATTGGCTTTTTGACCACTTTGTATTTACTACTTGTGAAAGTATCAATGGCAGTTTACTTGAAGAAGTTCTTTTCTGTACGGCAGATCCGAACTCCGTCCTCACAGGTAAAATGCATAGTATATAAAAAATAATGGTTATGTTAGGGCTTTGCAAACGTCATTTTTGACATAAAATTTTTAAAATAAACCAAAACTCTTGGACTTAGGTAAAGAACACTATACATAAATTATGTTTAGATTTTTATGCAGAATCAAAAAGAAATGAGTAATATATAGGGTTTTCCATTTAAAACAAGGTAGTTGGCATTAACTTTCAGAGTACAACCGAAAGTGGTAAAGTTGTCAAAATATTTTAGTTGTATGTCCCTCTACTGACTTTATAATGTTACCGAATTATAAAAAAATTTCCAAAGCTAACTTGTGAGAAATCCATCGTAGCAGTTTCTGGCGGTATACCCCGTAGACGTATACCAATTAATTTTTGCAAAGGCTTGAAACACCATATATTGGTTTGGAAAGAAATAAGAGTTAAAAAATATTAAATTATATTTTTACAAAAAAGAATCAGTGAGATTGTTATAACTCTTTGCTTAATGATTATGTGCAAATCCTTAAACAACACCACTAGTACTCTATTTCTGCTGCAAGTGATAAGCAAATAAAAATGAAGCTTTGTAAAAACCACGAGGCGCACCAGTCTCTGTGCAAAGAACAGGTAGAAATACACCGAGATTTTCGCGTCAAATAAGGATTATTAATTTTACGCATATTTTAGTATCTTTCCGTAATGTGCAGCTGAGTGGTTGAGAAATCGTTGTAGTATTGATTCAGGCATTACAGCATTGTAAAAAAAAAATGGCTTAGGTGTGGAAGATTGTGTTTAAAAAATGTGCGTATGATGACTGGGGTGGGGAAAGCGACAATTTACTGAATTGTGAAAACAAGAAAAAAAGAAGTAGGCATAATTCCACCAAGTTAGCGTCCGGGCAAAAACAGAACTTTATATAACAGACGACACAAAACAAACAATCTCGACGAATTGTACATAGTTCTTTGCCGAGAAAAAAAATACCTACCTTAGATGATCACATTTCAAGCCGCGAGAAAAATCATCCACACGTGCCGAAAATAAGTAGAGGTAAAACTGTGAAAAATCTTAAAACGTCTCAATTCTCAGTGGACAAAAATTCCAAAGAAAATCATTATTAATAGAGAGTGGAGAAATCGTCCATTGGAGGAGAGTATTTGAGAAAAAAATAAAAAGCTCGTGAACTGAAGGAAAGGCAACATATTATCTAGATGAGACTCGGATACAACGAAGGACACATACCGTGAAGTGTTTGACTGGCAAGATGGGAATATAACAACTGCGTCGCCAGGCTTTTAACGATGATGATCTCTTCTGGGTTTTAAAACCTCCATCTGGAAAAGGGCGTAAACCAATTATTACTCATATTGGAAACGAGTTTGGCGGATGGAGGTCTTTTAATGTTTAAGTCCAAAAAACAGGAGATTATCACGAAGATATGAATGCTGATGTATTTGAAGACTGGTTTCGCAGATGATCGACTTAATACCAGAGGGTTCGATTATTATAATGGATAATGCAAGTTACCACTCCAAAAAGTAAATCGTGTTCCAAATTTAAGCTGGCTTAAAAAGACATTCAATCCTGGTTGATGCAGCAAAATATTGAACATCCTACAGATAGTGTTAAACTAGAGTTGTTGCAGCTAGTAAAAAGTGAAGTCGCCACAAATAAAGCTAAGTACACACGTTTTGTAATTGATGAAATAGCTAAGAAACAAAATATAACTGTATATCGGCTGCCACCTTATCACTGCGAACTAAACCCCATAGAACTTATATGGGCACAAGTGAAAGGTGAAGTAGCCAGAAATAATACTACGTTTAAACTAGTAGATGTAAAAAACTATTTCAAATTGCCATATCTAATGCTTCCCAGAAAACTGGAAAAAATGTGTCGAACATGTATTAGAAGTAGAAAATAAAATGTGGTCTTTGGATATAATAGTAGATACAACTGTTGAACCTCTAATTATACAAGTAGACTCATATGACTCAAGTAGTGATAGTATGTCAGATATGGAAGATATGAATAACTAGATGTAGATTATGTAGCATATTTAATTAGGTATAGATTATATTTTAAATAATTATTTTTTGACTATGCATTTTTAATGTGTATTATTTTCTTAATAAAATAGTTATTATTAACTATAATTATACCAACTGTACAATATTGATATACTATAAATTTTAAAATAAATTTTTTACACATATAAAGAAACATGATTTTCATTTTACCTAAACTGTTTAAGAAGGGTAAGTTCCAAAATTAAACTCAAGCGCACCGCCACTGTCAAGGTTTTTATCACATTATTCGCACGTAAATACGGGTAAACATCTGTTATTCCTTTGTATTTGACCCAAAAGGTTGACGAATATTAGAGTGGAGTCTGCTCGGCCTAAAATTATGATGCCTTATCAGTACATTACAGGTAGAATTGAAGAAAAATATTGATACTCGGACTAACACAGAAAGCTAATTGCCATAAAATTAAATGATTTCCCCATATAACATTTTTTGCTCGACGTTGTACATTTAATTTACTGGCACTGCCAACACTCTTTAATAGGCAAGCGCTGTGACCTAGAGGAAGGTGTGTAAACGACAACGAGACCATATTTTGAAAAACGGGTTTAAATTACAGCATTTCTATTAGAAAACAATAGAAGGCGCTCATATCAATCGGGATCAAATGAAACCAAGATGAAACAGTGTTGCCAGATATATCAATATGTAGTGGAATTCATCCCATTTCTTTTCACAGATAATATGACGATTTTTAAATCATGACCTTAAAGCGGCAATTGTAAAGAGCCTAAATCTACCTAAACTATCAAAAATGTTACCTGGTTATCACGGGTTTTTTTAGTTATTTTCATTTTCTTTACGTGGGTGTATTTGTTTGTAAATTTGACATATTTATTCACTAAATAATACACCCACATAACACTATAACATTACTTTAATTGGTGTGTATATTTAACACCTTATATGTGTAATTATTAAAAAATTTCCAGAATTTTAAGTTTAAAAAATGTATTTATTATTTATATAAACATAGTAAATAATCCATTTTACATTTTGAGTAGGAATTTACGAAAAATGTTATTTTGCAACACAGCTTTTACATGGGCATCTTTATTTAAATTTTAACTTTTCTAAATTTGACGTGTTATGCCAGGGTTAACAACGACGTTCGAGTGGTTTTGTCCAAAAGACAATATTTTCATTGTTATTATGTGCATTAAAAATGGATCTTTTATTGTATTAAATGTAAAATAAAGCAAATACGGGTCTTCGCTCCAAACTGCTAAATAGGAATAATTTCTAAAAAGGAGATATCAATTTTTAAAATTCAACTCGTAAGTATTTAACTGGCAAATTATTTAAATATTTTTAAGTAGAACTTGACTTTTTTTAATTGAAACTGCATTTGACTGATCTCAAAGTTATTTTTACTGCTTATTAGTCCAAATTACCGTAAAACTTACGTTTATATTAAATTGGAATTTTACTCTCTAGTAGATAATTTAAAATTTGACGTTAAGTAGGTAACTCATAGTTTAGAATTGTACTGGTATATCTCCGACAGATGCATTACACGTGCCCTCGAGGTTATGCATATTAGAGACAGTCTTGCCACTTTTAACTACTTTTATTTATGATTATACAGTGTGTTTTCGGAAGTTCTTACCAAATAAGAAGATGTTTACTTTAACAACTCGGAAAACCCTGCTTAATAGCAAAATACATTGTACACAAAATATTTCCTAGGTTAGATGTACAGCGTGGCCTAAAAACTTGTTTCCAGGCCTGAAATTTAGAGTATTTTTTTAACTAGGGTAGAAAACTCTACTAAAAGTGGTGATTTCCCATGTCATTTTAAGGAAAAAAGTTTCTATAACCATATGTCCGAGTTGCTTCTGTTTCTGAGAAATACAAGGCGTTAATTATTATTTTTTTTAAAGTCAGGTATTTTATAAATATCTTAAATACGAAAACCACATACAAAAAAATGAACAACACTAAAAATTTTTATTTTTATTTGCTTTATAGAAAATATAACAAACACATATACAAAACTTCATAAAGCCTGGTGGCGAAATCATTTTCTGTCAATAATATTGGCTGTTGTGCCCCACTGAGACGCTACTGGATCCAATAGGGTTACATAATCTAGGTAAAACCTCCACAAGCGCTTGATTTCATTAAAGCAAATACACCAAATGCTTTTCTGATTCTAATCCTGAGTTTGAACCGAGTCAATTAAAGGGGTATTTAAATATATATATATTATATAAATATCGTTTTTTTTTAACTTTAACGCCCTGTATTTCAGAGCAATTCCGGACATATGTTTATAGAAACTTTTTTCATAAAATCAACCTTTAAAGTTTTTGTGCCGTAGCCAGGATATACGGTGTATATTAATTTATTCTTGAACTTCTTTAAACACCTGTACATCCAACATACAATTATTTTGTTGAAATATATTTTCATATCAGCAGGACTTTTTTAAAGAGGCATTTTTTTTCTTAAAGTATTTTCAGGCACGCTGTATATGTAACTAATTTCATTTGCTGTCGATTACCCAAAGTTTTTGCTGGCTAATTACACTACTACCAGTCCTAAAACCCGTTGTTCCGAAACTTTTTATTGAAAAACTCTGTACTGTTAGGTTCATAAATAAAAATAATATGTTCCTGAAGTTCAAGAAAAGCGTATATAGGCGTACCTAATGTAGCACTGTACAATACTTATTCATAACTTTATTTCTTATCTAACCACCTTGACAATTTTTAGTACAAGGTGAGCCGGATCCTAACTACGTCCTTGCTTAAAAGTAAATTTTATTATTTACTACATTTAAGCAGTGGGCGAGATAAATATTTTTTTGTCTAATCATGCTAGTGTTCACCACTAAAACTCAGTGGAAGGAATCAAGCTTGCACGACGTGTATACTTAGCTTATAAGTTCTACACAAACGTTAAATATTCTTGTTTATTGTTGTATACAAAGCCTTGTGAGAATAGCAATTATTTTTTTATATATAAAGCGAACTGTTTAATGGAAGTCAGGGTTTTTAAGCGCACCATTTTGTTTTTATGCTCAACAAATAAGTATTCGCAACATTTGCCAAGGCAAAACTCTATTTTGTATAGTTTAAAGCAACAATAGTCTAACCTTTAGCTACTAAACTCTACTTGTATCTTAAGCAGACAAGCAAAATTTCTTAAATCAACACTTTAAATACAAAAAACTAAACAAAAGTTTAACTTCAAAAATGTAAACGACAATTTAAAAAATTAAGATAAAGTAAAAAAATTCTATTTTTTTTTTTTGGTTATTAATATTCACAGTTCAAAATTCCTATTCCTATTTTTATTATCTAAAATAATTAAGGAATTGTTCCTCCTTCAGGAAATGAGAGCCGAAGCTAAATTAAAATAATAACACTTTTTTTTTTTATTCCAACCCTGAAAATGCACATAATAAAAATTAGGGAAATAATGGCAGATCTTGGGAATTTGGGCACCCATATTTTTGTTAAATACAAACTCATTAAAATTGGGTAGTGTTCTCCTATAGCGTCTCGTATTTAAAAATTATTGAAATTTTCTATTTTACTTTTGTACTATTTTTGTGCATATGCAACATAACAACACAAGAAAGATCCCGATTGACCACAGTACCCTCTAGTGACATATTTGGAACTTCTCATTGAATAATCAAGCCCGTTTTGAAAGCATGTCAGATTACTCATTCTTCGGGTCTCGCCCAAGGAAACCAGCAAGGCATTGGCAAAAAGGTATCAAAAGACGCGAAAGTGGGCAATTGGCCGTTATTAGGCCACGTGTTGCAGATAAAGTGGTGGCATCCGTCATTAATAAGTTATTGGCAAAAATGCGTTTAAGATGATGGCATCCATCATTAATAAGTTATTGGCAAAAAGATAACAAAAAGACACAAAAGTGGGCAAATGCAGATACTCCCAAGCAGCAAGCTGACGTCATATTGACGAAAATTGTCGCATATACTTTTTTAAAAGCTAAAATGATGCGATATTTTATTTGAAAATTAAAATAGGAAAAACTCCTTACTGCATGCAATTTCCTTGCAATGCAAAGTACCATCTCTCGGAACACTGTCCAACTTGGAGATGCAGATTTTTACACTAGCCGAAGATATTTCTTTCAAAGCTAAGTGAGATCACCTACCGCAGACCGCTCTCGAATTATTTTTGTCTAATGGGTTTAGACGATAAAAAGCGAAGATATTGCAGAAACGTAGTAGTTTATTGTCCATTACGCCATCTATCGGTATCGTCAAAAAAACTATTAAATATATATTCGATTTTCGAAGTGACTAGGGGCACGTTGATGTTCCGCGATTATTTTTACCGGGCACGTGTATGACGTCACTACTGTCTACTATCCTTATTTTACTATATTCTCCCTTCTTTTTCCACTAAATTCCTGATATAACACTAAATTGGCACACAATATTTCATTTTACATTAAAAAATCTTTTTAAAACCTGTTTTTACTGATTATAAGCCTTTCTTTATTAATATAATAAGAGGTTTGCTTTAAAATCAAAGTCGCCATGTTTAGAAACCACTATACACGTAGGTGTATGCATGGTTGCAACGTTTTGGGCGTAAAAAAGAATTAGAATTTAATAAAAAACGTGTAAAATAACTAAAGAGAGGGTTTTTAAGGATGCTCATAAAGATATTGTAATCGCCAATTTATTGTTATATCGAATTTCGTGCAAAAAAGAAGCAAATTAGGATAGTTTGAATTTTCAAACTTGATGATGAATAATGGCACGCTCAGTAGTGACGTCATACACGTGCCCGGTAAAAAAATAATCGCGGCACATCCAACGTGCCCCTAGTCACTTCGTAATATTTTTATTAACACGTCTTTAAAACTTTTAATAAAGTTTTAAACAAAATGTTTACAGCTCTAACAGTCTACTTGAATATCTTGCCTTCTCGACTAGCCATCACCAATTAATCACACAACACACACTTATTAGGTAATGAATACATTTAATTATGTCTATTAAAAAACTCTTTTCTTTAAAAAGACCATCATTTTATTTTTATTCGCTCCAAAATACATAATAAACATTTTGTTTGACCTAATTTTTATTTGCATGATTTTTAACAATAAAATGTTATGAAAAGGCCATTTCCTTTAAATTATGTAAAAAAACATAAAATAATGTTGTTTAGCTGCCATTATAAATAAAACAGATCAAAAAATTGCTTTAATGTTAGTTAAATACCAATGTTAATAATATGGTTTAAAAGTATGAATATGCGTTGAAGGTTTGCCTTCAAAAATCCAATATTTATTTGCCTGCAACAAAAACGCGTGTTTTATTTAATCAGGATTGGTATGCCGCCATTTTTGCAATTCGCCTGCATGTAATATTTATTGGCAATTAGAGTGTTTATTTAGGGTTGAGTTTTTAATGCGTATAAGATGTTGGCATAATATTGCTACCAATTGCCAATGCTTATACCATCAATGCCAATATGAGAAAATGTACATTGCCGGCAAATCATATGAAAGTTATCATAAAATTGGTTTTTTTTCGTAACTGTAGCATAGGTACTCTAATTTTAAGAATACTTTGGAATCATGTTCCTATGAACACTACGAATAATTGGGTAGTTTAAAAAAAAAGTATGAAACATAAAAATTAATGTCATGAAATTGGGTAGTTTAAAAGTATGAAACATAAAAATTAATGTCATGTTTATAACTGCTTAACTTCCTCTCTAACTTACATGGAAGTTTCCTCATGGCCTCACTTTGCCTTTTTAATTCGAATATTATGCGTGCCATGCGCAATTCAGAACATACATTGCAGTATGTTTGTGCTTGCTTTTAATTAATCCAACCCAATCATGAAAACAGATTTGTGTTCTCAAAAATGGTAAATGATCTCCAACTTTTTTAATAAGTCAAATATATACTAAAAATTAATAAAATATTATTTAATCAAACCCATTGCTGGAAGCATGAGAGAAGTGGGGTTATCTGCTTTATTGACTAATTAAAATGCCGCAAATAGTATGTGTGGTGCCATCTACTTCTGTATTTAAAAACCAAAACTTTTACGTAACGGAAATCGTTTATACGCTTACATGTAGTTCAGCATGTTTAGAGTAGATGGGTACAGCTGCCATGTTTTAATTGAAGCTATTAAAGCCGATTCCCTCGGGTAAACCCCGGGTAAAAGTCTTTGTCTTTTGACGAGTTTGACATCTGCGAGTCATGGGTAAGGGATTAAAACTCGTGCGTTTTTACCCGCCAAATTAGAACTGGTTCTAACTTTCTCTCCTCCCATGGGTGACGACTTTTGATGAAATTCCCTACGTGAATTAACGGTAGGTACTACCAAACGTTAGTCTCTGATTCAAATGTGCATGCAAAATGATTTTACCCGTGCCTTTGAAAAACCCCTGACAATCACCTAGGGTTTTAACCCGGAGTTTTTACCTTGCAAAAAGCGTTTGACTTTGACGATTCAAACCTGCGAGTCATAGGTAAGGGGTTAAAACTCGTGCGTTTTTAACCGCCAAATTAGGACTGGTTCTAATTTTCCCCATGGGTGACGACTTTTGACAACATCCCCTACATAAATTAACGATTGGTACCATCAAAAGTTGTGATTTTGACCCGTGTCCTTGAAAAACCCCGACAATCAGCTGATGGGTGAAGCCTAAAGCGTCACGGGTGAACACCCCTAAGTGAATTTGCTTTTACTAATTTTAAATTGTAGCACATTTATAACATTTATGCCTAGTCCTCATTGGGGTTGCTGTCTGCTCAAGCATAAATCTTAGCAAACCGGACCACAAAAAGTTCTTTTTTTTTTGGTTGACTTAAATAAAAATGCTATCAGCAGCCGAGGATCTACCCGACAGAGGAGGGAGAACAACATATCAAAAAATCAGCCAACCTAAAATTCTTGTTTTCCCCACGTTGCTACCTTCCGGACTATTAAAGTAACATTAAAATCTAAACCAATAAATTTCAGAAAACTAGGTGTTTTTAAAATGTAGCCCAGAAACCTGCAATTTTTTTAGTTTATTTTTAAACAAAACATCAAAACAAGAGAGAGACATTGTAGAGGCGTATATATTTTTCTGTATTATACAGAGTGTTCAAAGTTGGCAACTGTTGCTAACTTTCCATATTATAACATATACGACTTTTCTTTGTTTTCAAGTATTAAATAATAAAAAGAATCATTTGTTTTAGAGTTTATTAAATAACTGTGCACATTCTATAAAAATTATAAATTTTAATTTAAATGATGTCGTGACATATCCAATAGTTAGAGTGGTGGGATTGGTGGAAACAGACAACACATCATGCCAAAGAGAAGACAACAACGTTTCTTTAAAAACAATAAATTTAGAACAAAAATCCTGCCCATTAATAATCAGTTTAAAACTTTAATTGAGCTAGAAGAGGGTAAAAATAAACTTGTTTTTGCTTTTGGATGTAAAATATTGGAAATAATGTTGGATTATTGCCCTGTTGAATCTGAATACACTGTGATGCCTTTGTATGTGATATGTGAAGGACACGATGGGTTTTTTCAAGGTAATTTTAGGGTCTTTAGGTTTAAGATTTACGAGAATAAGATGAAAAGTTTTCGGCCTCACCCATCGAGAGCGCAAGTTTTCGTCATATGGCCAAATATTTAAATTGTCTCATGCTTTGCTATTTTTTCTTTAAAGTTGTTTAGTAAGTTGTCTCCTCCAGAAATTAAAGCAGAGCTAGATGCTACTTTAGGTGAATCAGCAGCTTTATTTTCCATTACGTTAAAACTAGGGTTGCAGGGTTTAAACGCCGTCGCACGAGCACTGAAAATTACTAGTTTGGTGGCTAAAGTTAAATGAGATAGCTGAGGCAGTGGACATATAAAAAAAATGGTACACGTTAAACTCCTTAAAAGATGATTGACACTGTTTAAGCGATACAAGAATTTTTGTTACTGTTGATAAAAACCACAACACCGGGGACATGACTACAATCAAGACAGTGGGGAGGGATGGACGAACCGATTTCGAAGAAGGAAATGGCAAATACATAGGCAGAAAATGTTATGACAGCCATTTTATGAAATGCCAAACGCAATATTTTTATATATTCTCAATGAGAAAAAACTTTAAATTAAAAGTATTACGCAGCAAACTTACGACCAGTTGAATCAACATTTTCTTGAGAAAAACTGCGGCAGAAAGTTTTATTTTTAAGGACAATGCACTTTGCACATTCATCAGTTAAGGAGCAAAAATGCAAAAACCAAAAATCCACTTTTGATGATTTTTTAGATATACTTAAATCAATTATTATAAATTTTGACATGCTCTTTTTAACGGTGTAGTCTAATTAATAAATAAATTCATTAGATCAGTTTTAAAATCAATAAAAAGGCAATCAAGAACCGATAAGATCTAAATTAAAACAAAAAAATAATAATTTTTAAAAATAAAGTTTACCTTTTAAAGGCGATATTGCTTTATTTTAATTACTTTTCACGCTAAAACCAAGAAAAAACTCATTATCAGGCAAAAATCGATAAACCCAATAGTTTTTATTAAAAAAAATTCTTGTACCCACTGGCTCTTTCACCTAAGAGCATTTAGCTTAGGTAATAACATTTTTGAAGTTTTGATGGAATCGTTCTGTTTGTTACTTATGTATCTCAAAATGACCAAAAGTGATTTTTTTGGTTATAGCATTTTTGTTACTCAGTTGACCTTTAGATGGTTTCTTATGCATCTCTTTATCATATTTGGCTTTATCGGATTGCACCGACGGAATAAATTTATAAAGCTACATGGAGCCTATTTAGAAAAATAAAAGTAGTTTTTAGCCTATACTTGGCATTTTTCTTACACAGACGGAAACTTCTCATCCTATTTTCTCATATAGTTCTTCTGCTCGACTTATTTAAGGTTGAAGCCCTGTGATCCGCCTGAATGTTTCTTTATTTTAGTATTGTTAGGGCGCTTATTATATCTGGTATTCATGTTTTAGCTCCTTCCAATGAAAATAATGACGTTAAAAGTGCCTGTGATAGAATACTATTATGTTCCAAATTGCTGCAGTGTTTTACTGCTGAAAAATTGCTCGAAAATAATTTGAGACGCAAAACATTTAATTTAGAAAGAAAGTGCCAAATTTTTAAAAGTAAAATTAACTATAAAGATGCAAGAAAAATGACTCAGGAGCAGTTATGGCAAAATATAGGTGAGTTATTGATTTTAATCAATTTTTAGCAAACATTTTCAAACGATATTTTTAGGTCGCGATATCATGAGCTCCGATTTAGCTTCTGAAAAAGAAAATATCTTGCGTTCTTATCCTGTACTAAATACAATGGAGATCAATTTTCTGAAGCGTTACAAACTCATGACGATTTTTTAAATATTACTGAAGCATACGTAGCCTTAGGTGGTGGAGGATTAGCTCTATTTGGAACAGCTTGTCTATACACATGGCCAGAGAATTTTCATGACATAATTTCTAAGTTTGAGGATAAAAGAGTGGTTGATAAATGTAATTTTTTAGACGACAGCTGCTACAGGTAAGATTACACCGAATAAGTGGTGCCGTTGGAGTTGTTTTGCTAAAGACTCTCAGACTTTGACTAAAATACAAGCTGCGAACGACAGAGCAACACCCCACTGGATACGACAAAACCATTGCAAAGTTTTGCAGCTCTGCCGCTTACCGCTTCTATCGTTGCCGAAGCCTCTTACACAATAATTATTAGTATTAAAAAGTTGCTAAGTAAATCAGTTTATTTAAATTTATACTTTTCGAGGTTAGTAAGAACGATAGGCGTAATCTATTACCATCACTTCCATTAATTAGTAAATAGAAAAATTAAATCCGTTATTTTTACTTTTTTGTACCGCGATATCTCTCTAATGGTAAACTTTTTGACACTATGTTTATAAAGCAAACTACCCCTTTATATTTAACGGAAGGAATCATCTCCAAAATTTTTCGCTTGTGTCTGAAACACCCTGTATATGTTTAATTATGTGACATATTGTTTTAATTAAAACATTTTTAGAGGCACCCTGGGATCTTGTTTTTCAACCACCCTTGGTTCCGTATTGCACGAATTGTACCACACCTTTAACCTTGGTCACACTGAAAATGGCGTAATGGGCAGAGGTTTTGATAATATTTACAAGTTTTTGTTTCTCTTGAAGACAATGTGAAATCTGAAGACTGCTCTAAACGTGTTCCAGATCACATTGAATTTAAAGAAGAATTTGAGGCTGATACGTTGTCGGCCAGACTAATGAAGGAGAATAAAAAGAAGGATTTTTATGTGAAAAGGAAATTTGAAGAAAATGATTGTACTTATCTGACTAAAAGTTGCGCTGTGATTTTGGCATATCATAGGTAAAGGGAATAATTACAAGCATATTTTAGTATTAAAAGTTTATCTTTTTATTGAACTACCGGTTAGAGTTAAAATAATCTTAGGCCGCGCCCAGACTTGCAACAATTCGCCAAACATCCGTCAAACCTAACCAACAAGTTGGGCGCTCCTTTAACGCCAAAAGCCGACAAGCTCTAAAGCCCTTGAAACGACGTAAATTCCGCGTCCACGTCCGCGCTATGCAGTGACGGCTCCAGCTTTTGTTGGGAAATTTAAAGGGAGGGTGGCAGTAAAATGTGCTAGCGCAATATTGTTATTATATG
The DNA here is from genome assembly GCA_014170235.1 of Listronotus bonariensis. Lineage (NCBI taxonomy): Eukaryota > Metazoa > Arthropoda > Insecta > Coleoptera > Curculionidae > Listronotus > Listronotus bonariensis. The sequence goes on from JACEGR010007321.1 coordinate 13,144, forward strand.
AATACAGGGCGTTTTTTTTTAAATTTAGTACAAATATTTTAAAAGCTCATTTTTAAGGTTCCATAAACTGTGGCAACATTTTCGTATCAAATGTCACGAAAATTTGCACATCCCTATCAGTTAAAAAGTTGTATTTATTGTATGTCTTAAAGAAGGTAAAAACCCAATAATTTAATGAAGCATGTTGATGACCAAAATTTTTGTATATGATCAATTTTAAAAGTTAGGCTACACCAGCCAAATGGCCACAGAAAAATTGAAATATTTGGTTTTTTGCATTTTTGTGATAAAATAAACGGTTAACAAGAATTGCTTAGTAGGCTGTGTAAACCAAAAAATATCTTACAACCACCTTTTAGTGATACATACAGTGTGAATCTTAAGAGTTCTTCCCCCTTTATCTTTTGAATGGGACAAGTTATTGAAATCGGGTAAAATTTGGGTTAAAGGGTGTCAATTAAACTACTCTTTGACATAAAAATAATTTTGGTTTAAAAGGCACTAGCAACTTTTTTTTAATGGAAAGAGGGGTCAGGTGGCACTTTGTTTTATATGCCTTTTGATTCTCCAGTTTGTACATATATTGCGGTTTTTAAAATTTCTCTCCTCCTTAACTTTTGAATGGGTCAAGACATCGAAAACAGGGAAAATTTGTTTAAAATGGTGTCACTTAAGCTACTTTTTGGCATTAAAATAACTTTGGTCACGTGGTCTAGTATCAAGGGGGCATTGGCAACTTTTTTGCAAATAGAAATGGAGGTCATGTAGGATCTCGTTTTTAAGGTCTTTGAATTTTCTGCTTAACGCCACTTTGTTTTTGCAAATCGGCAGGGCCGTTCTAGACTTACAAGCAAATTTCATTAAAACCGCACTGTTTGTACGGTATTTAAGCCAAATTTCAAACGGTTCTAAGTGTGAAACGGCTGGGCCGATTTTCAAAAACAAAGCGCGTTGAGTGGAGAATTAAAGGGCCTTTAAAACGAGGTTCTACATGATTTCCCTTTATATTTGGGAAAAAGTCTTATTTAAAAGAATAAGTGGTAACTATTTTAATATCATTACTGTATTTGATTTTGTTAATAAATATGCATTTGATCAATAAAATTTTGAATAGGTGCACATAACTGAGGAAAAAAAAATTGGAAATCTTTTTAACATTTTATTAGGATTTTATATTTTATATTTAATTTTACACTAAAATCCGTTTCTAATGACATAGCGCAACATACTGGTAATTTTTAGTATTGCGACCATCATTTATTAAAAAATTCCATAATTCGGATTACTTGAATGTGAACTGACTAAATAATTTATATAAATGAAATGGTTTTTTTGAACATGACTTTTTGCGTTCAATTAGCAGGTTGGGTGAACGGTTGGACAAGGGCAATTTAGGTTGGGCGCTCGCCACACCGCGCCCACCCCTGGCGCCACCACTGGCGCTATGAGACGCGTTTTGCAGCCTGGAGCGGCACGAAGAATTGTTGCAAGTCTGGACGCGGCTTTACAGTGTTAAAAGCATAATCGTGACTGATAAGGCGGCTTTTTTGGGGGAGATTTTTATATTTTGAGCAGTATGAAAGAGACACCTTGGATAACAGTAACTTAAAAGTAAACTTTTATTTTTAGATGGTTTAACAGCAGTCCATCCAGTACATCATACACATTAACTTATGACTCATCCAATAAATTTATACGATCTACAGGAGGTATACGAGTAGTGGAGATCCGAAAAGATCCCGACGAGATGATATTGCATGAATGGACATTTGAAGGAAAAGTACTGAAGTTTTCTTTTCGAATCCCAGATGAGGTTTTTACCGAAAAAGTCCCATTAACACTTTTTGTAGAGGATAATTTTGGAAATATTTTAAAACAGTCTGTTTAAGCTTAGTACAAAAAATATTTTTAAAAAACATTTTAAAAATCATAAGGTTATTCAACAATGTTTAAATAATTCCTAATACGATAAAACATACTTAAAAGTAAAATTTAATATTTTTAAAAATAAAAAATATTTTTATGGGCAAATTTGCTCGTCGTACGGGTACAAAATTTAAGCAAATACACATCTTATCTCGAATATTTTATTTGCCTTTTAAGAAATTGTTTTTCTATAACAATAAAGCTCACACACAAAAAGGAGATTTTTAAATAAATGTTATTTTTCAGCTTCATCCAAATTAAAAAGTAATTTTATTTTTATTAGTGGAAGCTGATAGCTTTATAACTAAATAATATCTTGGCATTCACCACTTTGTCAAGAAATGGTGTTAAAATTTTAGTTTGGTAGGTACTTACTTACAATTATTATACTTGGTGCACACTCAGGTGTGTTTCTCAATTTAAGGTACAAAAAGTAAAATTGTTCTATAAATTAAAAAAAAAAATCGTGCCAGCATTTTTATGTCCACAATAATAAAACCGTGAGAGCGCAGCTATTATTCTGAAAATATTAATACCTAAAAATACCCGCCCCTGAAATCCGCCCTTCTTTCAGATACCCCTAATAATGCCTAGTCCTCATGTACGGTAAAATATTGCGGAACTGCAGAGGTCCGAAATCACCTGACTACAAAATAAATTTTTTATTGGGCTCAAGACAGCCTTGTTAAAGAGTGACAGATCCGAAAAAAATTGGAATTTTTTTCGGATCTTCTTAATTTAGAGGTGGTTTTTAAACATGTATTCTTCATCCTAACACTATTAATGATTTATCTTCCAGTTAATGGTACTTAAATTAGAAGATGCTAGATAGATAATTTTCTACTAAGTAAATGTTATAAAATAGTTAGAAATTTTAATCTTCCGATTAACTAATTTAGTAAGTGAGTTAAAATTAAACCAAAATAGGTTTAAGACTTAATTTGTTTTAATAGTTTGAAATAAATATAATATCTTTAATTGTGTATTTTATTTCGAAATAAAATATCCAACATCCATTACAAGTCTTTTCTTTTTGCAATACTTTAATATTAGAAAAATCACAATATATGTATACTAACAATACATCTTTCCGTAAGGTAAAGTAGAATTCAGCTAAGAAGAAGCCACAGGCGTCATACAAATAAAGACAGCAATCAACCATTTCTTTTTAATATCGTCGTTTAAATAGTTTGCGAGCAACAAGAAGAGAAATAATTTGAAGGTGAGACGGAATTGCTGACCGCGTGGCTTCTTCTCTGCTAAATCGCAGTCATAAATGTAAACTTTTGCTTTACAATCAGAAACGATTTACTGTTTTTTTATGGCGTTGCTGCAAGGCAATTTACAGAAAAACAATTTATGTTGCTTCACTAAAACTGGATACTAAAAGCAAAAACCATTGGAAGTTAGTTCGGCACTGGAGCAACAATTTGAATGTAGTAGACAATAGGTCTGTTCGTAGAGAAATCACAAACTAGTCAGCGCCAATCAGATTTACGAATACGTCTGGTGACCAGTTGGCAACCGGTCACCTGGCTGAATAATAATACCCGATTGGCGCTGACTGGTTTGTGATTTCTCTACGAACAGAGAGAATTCTTCATGATTCACACTAAGAAAAATTTCAAACTTCCATTGTCTTTATTTTTTTACGTTTTACACAACGTTTCAGGCAGTTCTATCTTTGTCCCTTTTAAGTGTACCCATATAACATTTTTTGCCGGCCATGTACATTTAATTTACTGGCATTGCCAACACTCTTTAATGGCAAGGCATTGGCAAAAAGGTATAAAAAAGAGACGAAAGGGGGCAATTGGCCGTTATTGGGGCCACGTGTTGCAATGAAAAATGCGTTTAGGATGATGGCATCCATCATTAATAAGTTATGCCAAAAAATGCGTTTAGGATAATGGCATTCATCATTAATAAGTTATGATGAAAAAATGCGTTTAGGATGGCATTTATCATTAAATAAGTATTGTAAGTTTTATAAGTTAAATGTCCCAAAAGTTAAATAACATGATGAAACATGAAAAAAAAATTAGAAAAAATGGCAGGAAAATTTTATTATTAAAAAAATTACATAATATAAACTTTTATACAGTAACAATAAACTACAAAAATTTAAGGTATGTAATAAAATTAAAATTAAGATAGTAAATCAAAAGAAAACACTTTAAAATAGTTAGTATTCAAGGGACACTTAAAACTATTATTAATGTTTGACTTACACTTAATTTTCGGATCCAAAACATAGGGAGAAATATTTTAAAGGAGTTAAGTGTCAAAAAACTAATAAATATACAGGGTTTAAAAATCGATCACGAAACTTAAGGGGGTAATTCTACTTGACAAAATAAAGATAGAGCTACATATAATTTTTTTTTAAATGTCATTCGTTTTCGAGTTACAAGCCGTCAAAGTTCAATTTTTATTTTGGTTTTTTCTGCCATATTGCATTTATTTTTTAACCAATCCAGTTGATATTTTGCACACAAATCGAGCTTTGCAGATTCTAAAATTTTAGGACAAAAGTACTTTTTTAAATACCGCCAGAGGGCACTTCACCATCAGACATCAAAGTTTTCATCAATTTTAATCAAATTACCTACATACATACAGGGTGTCCAGTAACTTAACCGGCGTTGCTTGAATAGTTAAAAAAAGACTTTGGAAATCCGAAATTTTTTTAGTATTATTCATAGATTTATCAATAATGGTGCGTGCTGATTGGTCAAGACGTGCCCTTCCTTCCAATTTATCATTGCTAAACTACTTACCCATAGTTTTTGCTCTGAAAGCGAGGGCTATTTTTGCTTATACCAAAACCAAAAAATTATTTGGGGTTCGGTCCATCACCCGATGGATCATGGTTAGACAAGCTGTTACAAATTCGAGGTTTATCATTAGGATCTCCGAAGCGATAAGAGATACAGAGTTGGTTTAATTAAGGCTAAGTTGCGCACTTTAATAATTTACATTACAATATTTTTCTTTAAAAAAATTAAAATATACAGCCGTTTTGAAATTATTTGAAAAAAAACCAAACCGAAATTTTGCCAAACAGTTTGTATTTTTTTTCGAGGTTTTTTAAAATAGTCAAACCAGACTGTTACTTTTTTGAAAATATCTGGCGGCTATATAGTTTTTTATAACAAAAAAAACCGTTACATATATCCAATTTTTACTTAAATTTATGTCAGATTCTAAATAGTTATTCGAATTTTATTTTAATTTTATTATAATGTTTTTAATATGTACACAAAACTACCATTAAATAAAGTCAGAAAATAATGAAATCTGTCGTGCAAAATTTTGTTTTTTTTTCCATATCATTTTAAAGCGGCTGTAAATTACATTTTCAAAATGGAATATTGTAAAGCATTAAAATGCGTAACTTTTATCTAATTAAACCAAATATGTTTTACTGTTTCCGAGATTCAACGGTGTTGAGGTTGTTACAGCCTATACAGGGTAATAAAACTTAAGTGGTCACTATTACTAACTTCTTTTTTATTGAAGATACGATATTGGTTAAATTAGTAAAGCTGTAGTATTTTTTTTTGCTGAGTAACGTGCTGTCAATAGAAAAATAATTGAACATCGGGTTTTGATTTATTGCAAAAATGTACTTTTGGGTGGTCATATTTCCAAAACTATATCTAGGAGATAGACTTACCAAATGTGGTATATTAAAGTTCTTTAAAATATCTATTTATTGGTAAAGCAATATACAGGGTGTTATATTAAAAAATGCCAATTTACTATTAAATTCTTGAGGATGGCCGGCCATATTTCCAAAACTATTAAAAATTGGATATATCACATGCTGACATTTTTTAAAGCGTTTTGATAGAACTTTCAAATGGTGATATAATATACAGGGTGTTTCACTAAAAAAAACTTTTTGTAATAAATTCAAAACCCGATGTTTAATTGTTTTTCTGTTGGCAGCAAATGCTTTTGTTTATAAGAAAAGCTTACAGAAATTTCGACATTCGCGATGGTGCTATTCAGAAGCTTTAATTTTCTGTAAGTACATAACCGCATTTGTAAGCAAATGCTCATACGTTTGAATTAAATCCTTCTTTATTTCTATATTATAATCTTAAGCTTTTACTTATAAGCAAAAGCATTTGCTTATTTTTATTTCTATGGACCAATATGATGTACAATAAATTATTTTTAGAAAGTGTAAAATTACACCTGTTTCTTCTTTTTCTAACAAGTATGTTGAAATAAACATAAATTGTATAAAAATACATTATTTATTGGCTTAGTTAACTGTTTGACTTATAACGATTTTGTGCGTTATAGGAAGACATTTCACCATGTAGTTTCATTATCTTATAATATATTGCTTGCTGGGAAGCAGTATATCTCAAAGCTGTATATCCAGAAATAATTTGTATTATTAACAATATAAATATAACACTTTGACATACAACTTCTAATACGCGTAATTGGAAGTAAGGATTAAATAGAAGAAGCCCTTGTAACGGAAGTTGAAGGAAGACGGATAACATCCAAAATCCTGCCAACTCTGGAATCTAAAACACAAAAACAATGGTTTATTCTTTATAAGGGACAATTAACTTTTATTTATCCAAGTGCGAAATCACTCTGTCCCTGGTAAAAAACAAAAAATATTTATATGAATTGAAGTGTTTTTTAGTCACTTTTTTATGGATTTTAATGAAAATAATTATTGTTTCTACAATTTATTGCTTTTTATTAATTCTTCAAGTGGTTTAAAGTAGGGCTGGCAACCGAAACCGGTTTTTCGGTTAACCGCGGTTTTGGCCAAAACCAAAACCGGTATTCGAATACCGGTTAACCGGTTTTCGAATATCAGTTAACCGGTTTTAAAAAGCGGTTTTTAAATACCGGTTTTTCGGATAATCGGTTTTTGAATAACGGTTTCTTGGATAATCGGACCAAAATCGAAAAGCGGTTCTTCGAATATCAATTAATAAGTTTTTGGTTGATTACGGTTTATATCTAAAAAAGGAAAAACCGTTCATTTTGTAATATCGGATATTGGTTGACAGATTATACAGGGTGGTTCATTTAACCTTAGACAGGCAAATAACCAGAAAACGGCGCATTTTAGAAGAAAATGTTTCTAGTAAGAATTGTTTGAAATAAAGGGGCAAATTTAATGGTATTATGTTTTTAGAACCCTTTTCGGTTTTCGGTTTTAAAGACCGTTTTCGGTTTTCGGTTTTAAATAAAAACCGATTTCGGTGTATCGGTTTTGAAAACCGGTTTCGGTTTTTTCGGTTTTAAAACCGGTTTTTAATACCGGTTTTTTTAATATTCGGTTAACCGGTTTTAACCGAAACCGGTTTTTAAAAACTGGTTTTGTTTTTTTTTCGGTTTTTGCCAGCACTAGTTTAAAGTGACGTGTTTTATAAAGTTACTCTTGGTCCCCATGCAACATTGGTATGGATAACCTCATATTAGTTAAAAACGCTTCTATTAAAATAACTGCAATTAAAAAAATATGCCATGTTTTTTAAAATTGTTCGCATTTTTGCATATATACTTGGTCCCAGAACAACCACGATAATTTTTAAAATCAAAATATAAATGGCGTAATGTGTACACTATCGGTAAGTAGTTATTCCTAGTCAAATAATACTTATCCATAGAAGCTCACAAGTGAGATTTCAGCGTACCCTAAATTTTAGTACCTACCCTGACCACCAGATGGCGAAAGTAGTCCAATCGACCAATAGAAACTCTACAAGTGCATCGACCAATTTTCTGATTGGTTCAGTGCCAACTTTCGCTATCTGGTGGTCGGGGTAGGTACTAAAGTTTCGGGATACGCTGAAATCTTACTTGTAAGCTTCTATGGATTGGTATTCTCTGTCTTTGTAAATCATTGCGACCAAGTTTCGCATAACAAGAGTGGTTGGCTTTAATGTATGTCCGTCGGACAACCAGCAATACTACGTCAGTAAATAATATTTTTATCAAAATTTGGTATTAATATTGTATTTTATTTAAATTTTACTGTAAGCACAAAATAAAATGCCAAAAATGAAATATGTTCTATTAGACAGTTCAAGGTTTAAAAGTTTTAAAAATGTCCGTCGAACAACCAGTCTCTTGGAAAACCAATTTACTTGGATAACTGAGGTAATTAATTAATATTTTTTAAAAAATTATGGTGTTTCTGATAGTATTTGATCTAAATTTTGTAAGCATAAAAAACAAAAATAAACCGTGTTTGTTCTATAGGACACTTTAAAGTTTAAAAAGTTCAAAAATGTCCATCGGACAACCAGTCTCTTGCAAAATCAGTCGTTTGGATAACAATTTGATTGTCCTTGGGATATGTTAATATGGCCTAATGAGTGAGAAGTTAGTTAGCTTTGTTGGTAGTAACCCTGGCTTTTGATCATGGTGTTGTGGGTTTGAAATATGTGTACATGATACGTACCCAATGTGGATTTTTCTAGTTTTATCGTTGACACTCTTTAAAGTGCTCTGCTCACTGCAGATTACGATTAAGGAAGTAATTTCTTAATATTTAAAGAAATAAATATTACTAAAAAATTTGTTCATAGAAATATAAAAAAATTAAACGTGAACAAAAAAGTTGATTGACCCATAAACAACCTACAGTTTTTCAAAATCGGCACAAATAATTCTAGTTTTTATTCTACATATAAAAAAAAAAGAAAACATAGTATATAGGTTAATAAAAACACTATTTTTGCACAACTAACTTATTTAACATTTTTATAAATTACCTTATACATAATAATATCTCAAACATAATATGTCTTTACCTTATCCTTTAGATTTCCTTCGTAGACCATATACAATCTTAGAATTTCTACAATAAATATGGTCGTGATAACAGTAACTATTATAACTTGAGTCAGTTTTCCAAAATTATAGTACTAAAAAAATAGACTCAATTAAACTACCTAAGCATAGGTATAATTTATAAACCTAAATTAAGTCTCCCCGTGGCCTAGTGGACAGAGCTTTGATCTTCGAAGCCAGAGGTCGGCGGTTCGATTCCCAGCGGGGGAAACATATTTAGGTAGTAGTTATTTAAAAATAACGACCGTGGTGGCACTACCGCGTTGTCTAAAAAGGTGCTGTGAAATGCAACTGCATGTTTCAGTGCTTGGACAACGTTGACGAAACAGGGGAGCGATGGGTTAAACATCTAATAACCCGACACCCACGGTACTCTGGTATTTAGGCATAGACCTTCGTGGGATGTCAAAAAGGTAAAAAAAATAAGTATATCAGCATCAGCTCAAAGCAAAATTCAAAAAGGCATTACAACTGTTGGGATACCATTCCTGTATCATTTACCAGTTTGTAAATGTACTCTTTATATGCATTGTTTCCCGTATCTTAATACAGGATGTTAAACTTTAAAAAAAATATGGTGTTTTTAACAATATATTAAAAAAATGTTTTATCGGATTTTAATATAATTTGACTAATTTAACAATAACTTACATTATCCTTTAAAAATATTATAAGAACAACTGAGCCAATTTTAAGAAAAAAGGTTATTTAAATATAGGTCCGAAAAGCTTTGTTTCCCGTATCTTAATACAGAATGTTAAACTTAAAAAAGATATGGTGTTTTTAATAATATCTTAAATAATGTTCTATCGGATTTTAATAAAATTTGACTAACTTAACAATAACTTACATTATCCGTTAAAAATATTATAAGAACAGTTACCCAGACTGGAATAAAAACGACATTAAAATAGGCAGCCATTTGCAGAGGTAAATTTGATTTAACTTCATTTCCTAAAAGATAAAGTTATAAAAACATACAGGGGTTTCCTAATTGCACTTGAAAACCTAAGGCATATTCGTCAGCTAATTATACAGTGTAGAGAGAAGGTAAGAAAAAAACGTCCTAAACGTCTTAAAGCTAGTTCATACAGAGGCAAAAGCGAATTGAGAATTTTAATCTCATTGGTCAATTGGAAATAAAATTAATGGCAAGTATTTTAAAAATTAAAATAGTTTAAACGTCTTGCGTATGCGCAAGATTAAAAATCTTGGAAGCGGAGACTTGAGATCATTAAGCTTAGTTCATAAGGTTGCGAAATGCGATTTGCGAATTGCGAAACTTATTCTGATTGGTCAAATTGTAACGACTTGTTTCGTTACAAATTGACCAATCAGAAGGCGATTCGCAAATCGCATTTCGCAAGCTTACAATTTCTTGCGAATATTCGCGTGCGCACATGCGTATAAACAAGAGGTTTTTGTCATGTCATTTTAGAAACAAGTTTGTTATTCTTATTCTTATATGATTCTTTTAGCTGTTTGGAACGTTAATTTTGTGTTTTTTTTTTAGGTACTTTGTGGTTTTTTAATATATTATTACAAGAAAAACTAAGACAATCTCAAAAGAACACAAGCGTAGCGTCACCAGCGAAGTAAAACAATATAGAAATTTCTAGGGTATTTTGTGTTGCCTAGTGGAAATAAAATATCCCTAGAATTTCGGCAAAATTTGGCAGCTGTATGAACATAAAAACAAAACGCGAATTTTCTGGCTAAATATTCGCAATTCGTTTTTCGGGTCTGTATGAACTAGCTTTCTAAGCTGTTTTTACAGTTTAAAAGGTTCTTGCGTATTGTTTTTTTGCTGCGGACGCGCACTCTGTTTTTTAAAATTGCTGCAGTTTTTCTTTCATGCAAGAAGAATATAACACGCGATATTTTTTTGCAGCAAGCCTCAAATTTTGGTAATTATTTTAGTGATTTTAATCACCCTCAAAAAAATGTAACTTGAAAAAACAACCTACAAGAGCGCGTGTGTTAAAAGATATTTTGTAAATAACAAATAAAAAAGTCATGTGTTTTTTTCTTTATTAAGAAAATTTGAAAATCATTAAAGAAGTTGTTTTTCAATTAAGGTAAGTTGGTAGGTACACCTTATTGTGAAAACCACTTGCAGAAAGATATTTTATTCTACTAAAAAAATGCATGCTATAAAAATTGCAGCATGAAAAGTGTCATGCAAGAAAACTTTTAAAGTGTAAAAACAGCATTAGTTATTAAACTACACGGTGTTAAAAACTAACTTTTTTATATAGCTTTTTATATTAACTTAGATATTTTTAAACATATTTGAAAACATCTCCTATGTATCAAAAGACATTTTTTAACACACAAAAAAGTATTTTTACCAGTGTCGTCTATAAGGGGTTTAGGGTAAATATTTATTAAATAAAAAAAGGTACGATACTGCATTTTCCTAAAATATATATTTTTTTAATTTTCCGTTTAATTTACAACAAATTTAAAATGTTGACTTTTTTTTGTTTGATGTATAGTTTTTGCATAAAAAAATAGAAATCATTTTTTGGCATAGTTATTTCTGTATCGCGAATATCGCAATATCTACAGTAAACCTTCGTTATTATTCTTTATGTACTTACAACTAATAAATAGATCCAATTTGTTTTAAACTAAACGGATATTAAAAAAATATTTTTATTTGAGCGGCGTACCGTTTTTTTCTTAAAAAATATTTATCCTAAACCCTTCATGAACGACACTTGTGATTTTCTTCTCTTGAATGTCCAAAAGTATCTTCTTATGCATAGGAGATGTCGTCCAATTTTTTAAAAGATATCTTATTGGTATAGAAGTTATTACAAAAAAAAATGTTTTTAAAATTTAACACTCTGTAGTTCAAGAACTAAGATGTTTAGGATATCTTTATATGAAGTTTTTTTCTTATTTTATATTGTAGAATCACCCCTTAAAGATTGTCGGTTGAGTAACTGGACAACTTATAAAATTATTGGGAATACATACCTTGAATTTCATTATCGACCTTATAATTTATACCAGGAAACACATTTTCCGAAAAAGCGGTAACTGTTTCTTTCCACGCCATGAGTTGTTAGACATCAAAGATAACTTTGTTTTTATTCGTTTAATTACCTATCTCTAAACAATAAAATAGACAAACTTAACTTACAAATAAAATAATGTTCCATCGTTACAAATACAAAATTATTGTTATGCCCTTACATGTCATACATAGTCTTGTATTGTTTGTAGTGACTACGTACATATCCATAGCAACCCCGTTCGTTTTCATATGGGACATTTTTAATACTTTAAAGGCGATGTTGTAACCCTACAATATTATGTAATGGCAAGTAATGGTAACAAAGAATTTTTAAAAATTTGCTAAGATAATTTTTAGTAAATAGGTAAGTAAACAATTTTTAATTAGTATGTTTTCTTTTATCTTTTGACATCCCAGGAAGGCATATGCCTAAATACCAGAGTACCATCGAGGTGTCGGGTTATTTGATGTTTAACCCATCGTTCCCTCTGTTCCGTCAACGTTGTCCAAGCACTGAAACATGCAGTTATGCATTTCACAGCACCTTTAGGCAACGCGGTAGTGCCACCACGGTCGTTATTTTTAAATAACTACTACCTAAATATGTCTCCCCGCTGGGAATCGAACCGGCGATCTCTGGCTTCGAAGATCAATGCTCTGTCCACGGAAAAGTCACCAATTCCTTATGCCAAAATATTAAGATTTAACCAAACATGCCTACATTTGAAAGTTAATAATAAGGAAGATAAAGGGTGTCAAAGTAAAAATATTTTTTTAAATTTATTTTGATAATTTTCGATGCGTTTTAAATATTGTACCAAAACTTGGAAATTGGGTCCCTTGGACATGAACTATTTATAATCCATATTATTTTTTGTGTTAACTAAAGGGCGGTAGCTACACTACTTTGAATTTCTCTAAAACTTTGCAACTTTCTTGTGCTTCCCTGTATATCTACCATTAGGGTGTCCGTTATTTCCCAAATCGATGCTTTTTGCGGTCGCCACCTGAACTTTTAGTTTATAGGCTAAAAAAATATCCAATGTAAAAATGCTCTTAATTCATAAATGAAAAAATCTACTTATTACATATTTTGATGGGAAATTTAACTCTCTACAAAAAAATATTTTACGAATTTTTAATTAAGTCACACTTTTAAGAGTTATTTAGCGTTAAACGTTGAGATAGAGACTGAGCTGTGGCCATCCTCGGAAATTTAATAGTAAACCAGCATTCTTTAAATAAAGCACTCTGTATATTACATTACCATTAAATAGATATTTTTAAAGCTTTAAGAAAATACCATATTTAATATGTCTAGGTCTTATATTTTGGATATATGGCCATTTAAATCTAAAAAATTGTGGATATAGTGTCTATTTTATCCTCGACCCTAAATTTAGTGCTTATAGCTTAGAGCTGAAGATAAAATGGAAATTTAACATAATTTTCAGATTTGAATGGCCATATTTTTTAAACTATAAGAGATAGAAATATCAAATGTGGTATTTTCTTAAAGCTCTTTAAAGATATTTATTTATTGGTAATGTAATATACAAAGTGTTTTATTTAAAAAATGCCGGTTTACTATTAAATTCTCAAAGATCAATCTTATCTCAACGTTTGACGCTAAATAACTCTAAAGGATGACTTAATGGAAAACGTAAAGAAACTTGTTGCGTAGAGCATTAAATTTTCCATCAGATTTTATGATAAGTAGATTTTTTCATCCATTTGTATCCGAGAAAAAAATAAAAGAAAAAGTCCAACAAATCATGTTATTTAAATGGGAAAAGTAACATGATTTCGGCACAGTTTAAATTATGAATTAAGAGTATTTTTACATTGGATATTTTTTTAGGCTATAAACCTAAAAGTTTAGAGAGCGATCGGTAAAAAATCGAGTTTGAGAAATAAGGGATGCCCCTAATCTCACCATATATACCATATAAACTGGTAAACTCACCTATGCTTTAGCAACATACACAAGAGAGGATACTATGTAAAAAGCACTAAGCCATCGTTTTCGAGATATTTGCATTTAAGTTGTTTAGTGCAACCGAATATTTCTATTTTCTCAAAATTACCTAGGAAAGCGCACGTTGTACACGTACATCATTATGGTTATGCATCTGTAATCTGAAGCAGCCTGTTTTTATATATAAATTAAAAACAGCTAACTTTTTTCATAGCTTGGTGTCATTTAGGGTTTTAAGAGGAATTTAATAATCATAATATGTTTAAAATATTTCCATTTACTTAAATGCAAAAACAGGATTTTTCATCGTTCTGAACAAAAAACTGATTGTGTTTACTTGAAAACATGTTTAGGTATTTTTTTTAAATATTTACTGCCTTATTTTTTTTTATCCTAAACCCCTAAGTATTTGTATCACTCCATATATTACCCATAAAAATGAAAATAATAATTTTTTTGTCAAATTTCGTCAAAAGCAGGCTTGTTATCAGTACATACGTAAAAGATTTTATGGATTACTATTTTAATTATTATTGCTAAAATGATAACAACAAATTGAAGGATAGTAAGTAAGTGGTATATAGTGGAAGTGTTTTTAATTTTTTTGTTTATATATTTTAGGTATTTTAGTTTCTGGATTGTTCATTGAACATAAATTATAAACATTAATAATGGAGTCTTTAAAATCTGTGGATTCTTTGGATGAGTAAGTATATTTATATTATAACCTCCCAATCTATATATTGTATGTACTTACCGGGTGGTGCGTCTCCGAGCGAAACATAGGAAATGCATATTAATTTTAAGGAGGTTAATTATTGGCTTCCCTGTACATTTTACTAAAAAATGTAAAATAATTTTTGAAAAGACTACCCTGAAAAACCCTTGGGCCAAAATTCAAAAAAAAATTTTAATAGGCGAATCTTAAATTATTCAATTAAAATGTAATTGCAGAATTACCAAATTTTCTGTTTAGGTAAATCCAAACAGGTACTTGTAAAATGAATGTTGTCACTGACATGAGGAAAAGTGTCAATAAATCAGTGACAGCCTTATAACAAATTGTTTGCTGGTGGCTGCTGTCCCTTTGGTTTTACCTATGGTGACGTTTTGCCCAAAGCAACAATTACATTTAATTTAATAATTCAAGATTCGATAATAAAATATTTTAAAACTTGGCACAAGGATCTGTCCGGTTGGTCACTTCAAAAAGTTATCTTATATTTTTGTAAAGTGTACAGGAGAGCCAGTGTTGCCAACGAAGTATCAAGCTACACACCAACCGCGACGTCTAAAACTACAGAAATCCACTAACAAAAATCGCTTAATTTTCCACCAACTTTATCTTTATTTTTAGCAAATTTTTGTTCATCGCGAAAAGGAAACAAGATCTTAAAGATAGATTTATTGGAGAAATTACATAAAAATTACACAATATATAAAAAAATAATAAAATTTATATTATTAGCTTTGTTCGCGGGTTCGATTCTGAACCGGTTCTGGGACTATTCGCATGCGCAGTGAAAAAAGCAGCGTTCGCGGTCAGTAAAATCCTGAATTTGTAGCAACAGTTCTGTGTTCGCGGGTTACAATGGAATCAGTTCGTTACCGGTTCGTAACCTGATTAGCAGTCCTAGGATTTTTGTTGGAACTAAAAGTTCAGTTCGGAATTTCATGCGCATTGTCGACATGGTCAGCTGTTTTCTGTTTTAGTGGTACAGAAATAAACCGTTGTATTACAGTTTATTTGTTTTTGCCACTTTTATGCGGGTTAATAAACCTGTTGAATATTTTTTATTTTGAGCGTATATAAACAAAGCATTTTTAATTGTATTCCGTATGAATGTATGTATGCAATAAAATAAATAAAGATTTAATTAAAAACTATAGACAATATTACAAGATTTTACCATTTCTTGTTGTTTGAATTTTATCTTTAGTTAAATACACATACTTATGTTAAAAACGAG
Organism: Listronotus bonariensis; assembly: GCA_014170235.1. NCBI lineage: Eukaryota > Metazoa > Arthropoda > Insecta > Coleoptera > Curculionidae > Listronotus > Listronotus bonariensis. The sequence continues at coordinate 28,886 of JACEGR010007321.1, forward strand.
AGGAGGCAGGGAATCCCTCGTCTTCCGCCGAGAGACCTCGAGTGGCTTTCGACAGTATAACAATTTACCTTTTTGTTTGAATTTAATTTTTTTTGTGTAGTATCCAATTTAATCATGAAAAATCCTAACCAAAAAGCTAGAGTTAGAATACATCCTCAGCTGTATAGAAAATCGTTCGCGGTAAATAAAAATTCCGAACTAATAAATAACTAGACATGCGCTTTAAAACAATTCTAAACCAGTTCGTTTCTGGTTCAGAATCAGTTCATTACTAGACCCGCGAACAAAGCTATTAAGTCCTCTTCAGATGAGTTGATAACCTGTAAAATTTTAAATAAAAATATACAAACCCTTCTCTCTAGTTTAGGTTACACACGCGCTCTAAATCATGTTACACTATTTTGCTCAAAAAATATCTATTCTATCCTCATAGTAAATCCGTAAAATCGTTCCACAAAACTTGCACTTCGGTACTTGACCAGCAGTACCTTTCATTATAAAGCCAATCTTTTAAATGTGGGTCTCGAAGCCAAGAATCCCGAAACTTTGTGAATATTATGATTTTGACATATTTTGGCATGGTTATTAATGACGAAACACGAAACAAACAAAACAAACCCGGACAAACCGACACCAACTCACTGAGCTCGAACGAAAATTGAGACTTGAGTCGAAAACAGGGATTCCCCGTCGAGGTGTCAGGGAATCCCCGATAATGATAATTAACTGTTATTTTTTTAAAGAGTTTGTGGCCTGGATGCTAAATTTTTAAATTCCACTAAACAAATCCACTAGCCACGAAAATCAATATTTGTTCGCTAAAAGGCAAGCCAAAACCACCAGATTTAGTGGAAAATCCACTAAGTTGGCAACACTGAGCTGAGCCAATAATTTACCCCTTAAAATTTACATGGGATATCCTACGCTCGGCGACGCACCACCCGGTATATCGTTTATAAAATCGTTTTACCTTTTATTATGCACTAAGGAAAGTTTTTTTTTCCAGTTATAGATTGTTAACACATCTTAGTAAAGTAATCAGCTAAAAAATAGAGTGACGTAATAAGACCTAATTTAACAGAACGTTTAAGAAATAAATATTGGAAAAATAAAAGAAACAATTTAGTTTAGACGAGCCTGACCATGTCGGCTTTTCGGAACTTAAAACACAAAAAATCTTTATTCTGATACGTTGACATAGAAAACTATAATTCTTTTCCATAACTAATTTTCGAAATCATGTAAAATCCCCACCTTTTAAAACAATTTTAGTATAAAAGAATACCTAAAATTATTATCGAAAAATGAAAATATTGAAGGGGAACTAAAGAGATGTTTAAGAACTTGGGATTGGAAATTAACATATTCAATAAATGATATTAAGGAAGATAGTGAGCAAGTAGTGGAAGAAATTAGAGACCATTTTTTTCCCAAAGAAACTGTAGATAATCAAACAAACACATGTATTAAAAGGTCAGTTCTAGTTAGTGTAATTAAAAACATTTGGAATTAAATAGGTTTTCGATTTTTACTATGAGCTTATGTAACAAAAAAATGTAAAAGTAAATTTAGAACTAGTTTTAACATTTATTAATTAAATCTTTTACTTGGTATAAGTACTATTAATTAAAGTTATTTTAAGCCATTTTATCATAAATGTAATAGGCTGTCTATTTAGTGTATCTGTCGCAGGCAAATGGTTATTTTAGGCAAATGCCTTCTGCCCAGGCAAATGGTTTATTTTCATTTTCAAATACTATTTGCCTAGTCAATTAGCATTTGATTATATTTGCCTAAGCAATTTCAAGACAAATGGGAATAGAAATATTTGCATAACCAGGCGCTTATGCAAAACTGTCACATTGGGGGGATTTGTTAGCTCTGGTTAGTTAAATCTTTTTTTTATTTCGTAATAAAGCAAATAATAAAAAAAAAAATTTAACTAACCAATAGCTCTTTGAATCAATCAAATTACACGTGCTTTTACTGTAGCCTGAAAAACACACTGTACGCCTAATATTTTACAGTCATTTGTCAAACAGCGACCACGGCAGATGCATTTAAAAAATATTTTTATAAAGTCATTTGCCTTGGCAGAAGCCATTTGCCTAAAATAAACATTTGCCTACGACATATCTGCTTATAAATGATTGACTAGACTAAGGTTTGTTTGTCAAAGACAGAAATAATTAATTATAGTTTTATATAGTTAACAATTTGGTTTTAGTTTTGTTTATTTTGAAATATATGATCATGTTATGTTTCTTGTAAAAGAAAAGTTTGTCAAAGATGATCTAAAACTATACCGAATTTCAAAAGAATTTAACAAAAATAATGGTAGTCCCAAACAACTTGGAGCAACTTTTTACAACTTTATACCAAATGCGGCTGTAAGTAAAATATTTTATCATTATGTAAATGGTAAAGTTATAAAAACATGTAAGTCAAACGCTTTAATCACGAATTACATACACATAAATATGTTTATTATATTAAAAAATAGTAATTTATGTAACAAGTGCATAAAACGATACTTTTTTAAATAAATAAAGGCCCTTTATGCATGTGTTAGATACTAAATTGTTTTCCACGAACGTATAAAAATTTCCCAAAATACCATTTCATGCATGTTTTATTTATCTGTACTTATTAATTTTAATTTGCAGCACAGCCATTTTATTGAAACAAAAAATCACAGTTTCTTATTTTTACGAGACAATAATTATCCTCTTCATAACTATGCATTTAATATTTGATTTTAGAATATTGTATGTATGTACTTACTTTTTGTATAAATAATACTAAAGCAGTATAAATTCCTTTTCAATTTCTTAGTCATCCAAATTCATTATTACTATTAATATTTATTAATTTCTAATAAATTTATTTGCAAACTGTCAAATTTTAAAACTAGTGACACATGAACTAAAAGAACTAATGACGAAATCAAAGTTAACTAGACCGTTTGGTACAGTTGATGTTGCGTTTACTGTTACATTGCATAAATTGATATTTAAGCTTATTCTAGTAGGCGTTGAAATAAAACACGGTAATTTTCTAGAAACCTGCGGCAACTCCGATTTTAACGAAAATTGGTATACGGGGGTTTTTGGGGCGCATCATTTCAATCCCAGTGTGCCATGAAGCCATATGCGTATGTATGGTTGCCGCATTATCAAAGAAAAGCCACGCAATTTAATGCAAAATAATGTGAAAAACGTAAAAACGGGGTTTTAAAAGGTGAAAATCAAATATTTAGTGACACTTTAGCCTTAAATCAAGAATTGTGTGCAAAAAGAAAGGGGAATATAGTGAAAATAAGCTTAGTTCAAATTTGAAGTTTGATGATGAATATCTCGAGTATACCAAATTTCGTTAAAATCGGAGTTGCCGCAGGTTTCTAGAAAATTACCCAAAACACTAATTCAAAGTGTGAAAAAAAGCTTTAAAGTTTTAAAAAAAAGTTACTTTTTTAACACTTTATGTCGTATTATTTCTACAAAAAGTAAGTACATTTTCTAAAATTAAATTATAAATGCACAGTTATGAAGAGGATAACTGATGTCTCTTAAAAAGAAGGAGGCCATGATTTTTTGTTGCAGGATAATGGATGTATTTTAAAAATTAAAATTAATAGGTTTAGATAAATAAAACATCTATAAAATGGAATGTTGGGAAATTTTTATACCGTCGTGGAAAAATATAGTATATAACACATGCATAAAGTGTCTTTTTTAACTAATGGGATTGCCGGCTACCGGCTCGTGCTGTCAAACTTCCCATTCGTAAAAAAGCATCACTTTATGCCCTTGTTACTTAAATTACTATTTTAAAGTTTATTCATTACAAATTTCTACATTTAAATATTTGTAAAACATCGGCCCTCGCTACAATTTTCTTCATATTAGTAATCAAACCAATAAAATATAAGGAAAGTCTCCCCTTATTTTTGGGTGTTTTGTTTGCGTCTCTAAAAATTTTATACTTAAAATTTTTACAACCACCAAGCAGGGGCGGTTATAGGGGAGGCATGGGGCCATGGCCCCCACCTTTAATGCCACATCCTTTGTATTTCATACATATGTAATGGCAAATATGGGCATTTTGGGCATTTAATGATGATATGCCCCCGCCCTCAGTGCTGGTCCGAGGGGTTAGGGTGATCATGGAATTGAAAAGTGAGAAGTAAGGACCTTCTTTTTTCAAATACGTGGGAGTTTTTTTTGTAATTTTATAAATTAAGGAATGAAAGAACAACAATAAAAATAGGTGAAGGGACCTTTTTTTTCTCTTCAAAAAATTTTAAAATTTTGTTTCTTTTTAAGGGCGCCAAGATTTTTGTTTTTTGGCACCTCACACACTTTTCCTCGGCCTATGGCCCCCCTCAGAAAGTCGATATGACCGCCCCTGCCACCAAGTCATAGAGATAACATACATACATATTTTAAAACACTGTGAACTGCTTCTTTTCCAGGTAGATCAACAAAACAATCTAATGCAATCAAAAGTATCAACAAAAATATAATAGGATTTTGTTATGGTGTGACCATTAAAAATAGTTTTAAATATATTTTATTTTAATATAATAAATCCTAAATTTTAGTACAAAAATCTTTTAGGTAGTGGAATTGTCCATGTTAAACAATAAAAGAACACCAATCGAAAAACTTAATTGTCTACGTTCCGCATATGATTATATTTTTGCGGAAGTAAAAGGAGCTCTAATATCTGTAATATCAAAATACTCAGGTAAGGCTTATCTATATCTATACCCAGGGCCATATTAACTGTTTGAGGCGCCCTAGGCTAGAATTTTTGAAGCGCCTATTTTCAATCAAAATTTTTTTTTAAAAGCAAAAAAAAATAAAAAAAGGTCATTCTCTCCTTTTCACGCCTATTTGCCTATTTCATTCCAAAGCACCTTATTCACAGAGAAATTAGTCACCAAAATCCGCACTCAACCTAAACTTTTTAAAAACTCCCCTGTCTGCGCCTATTTCTTCCATGGCGCCCTAGGCTGTAGCCTAGTCAGCCTAATGGATAATACGGCCCCGGTCTATACCAAACAAAAAATATAAAAAAAAACAAAAATTTATGTAGGTAAAGTATTAGGAACTATCCTTAAGCTTTGAGATAAAAAAAGAAATAGCTACGAAACAATCGTTCTCACTACGCCATTCATACTAAAAAAATGTTAAGCTTAAATATAGGAAGGAATAGGCATGATTAAAATATCCAAAAATGACTGTTATAGTTGTATTTAATAAATAAAATATGAATTATGGATTATAAAAAGCGTGTTTGTTTTACCAATGTAATAAAAGTAAATATTTAATTTTCATAAACTAAATCTTTAAAATAAAAAGTTCGCCATAAATCCGATAACACCAATAAGAGGGAATCACGTAAGAAGTAGATATAAAGTTCATTCATATCACAAATTCAAGATTCGTTATTTGACGTACCTTTAGAGCATACATCTAATAGAGGTAGCGTTGCCGCTTTGCTTGCTAACATTTTTTGTGAAAGAGAAACGCACCCCTCTGTTTATTGGTGACGTCACGTCTACATATATGTATAAACATCGACGCCATTATAAAAAGTAGGTTTAGGCCTCGGGCACGATAACCAGCGTCAGCGTCGAGCGACTGATTTTAATAAACAAGTTCTTTTATTCTCGCATAAAGATCAAAAGACAGCACTTTCGCATTTGCCGCTCAACGCTGGCTGCTGACGCTTAGTATCGCGGCAGAGGACTAAAGCAGGTATTTGAACCTTAACATTAAAATCGTATTTTTAACACGCTTTTATTAACTTGGGCTGTATGTATGTATGTATTTATGTATGTATGTAACGGAATTTTTAAGCTTAATTTTCACCAACTTCCAGCGATTCGATTTCTTTGAAACTTTGCACACATATCAAGGACCCATGACAATGCAATAATCTGCAAACAGTATCCCGTTATCCTGATTAGGATCGCCAGGATAATAGATTTTCTGTAGGAGAGTAACAGAGAAAGAGCTAGTGCGCGATCTGCGCACGCATGCGTGCAGTTTCGGACGTACTTTCAGCATAAGGCTGACAGAAACTTGTTCGAAGTAGTTGCGTTCTGAAACCCCATGCAACAGTGAAGCTTTAAATGAAATGATTAGATTACGAAATAGTTCGTGAAACATTTCAATATCACATCCGCAGAAAACTAATTGATATATCGAACTAAAAATGAAAAATACATAATAGTTTTAAAAAACTAAAAACACGCTTTTATATGCAACCGAACTAAAAATTAGAAAATAATTTTTCATTACAAAGAGTTTGTATTACAATAATAAAAGGTCAAACAATGAATCATAATTATATACTTCAAAATAGAATTATAATAAAATTTAAGATAATAACAGAATAATTCACTTCAGAATAAAAGCGTGGGGTGCTTAATATATTATTAAATGTTATAATTATTTCATTTGTAAAAATCTATGAGGGAAAAGTTATGAAAAAATAGTAAAATGCACCCCACGCTTTTTACTCTGAAGTGAATTATTCGGTTATTATCTTAAATTTTATTATAATTCTATTTTCAGGTATATAATTATGATTCATTGTTTGACCTTTATTACTGTAATACAAACTCTTGTAATGAAAATTATTTTCTAATTTTTAGTTCGGTTGCATATAAAAGCGTGTTTTTAGTTATTTTTAACTATTATTTATTTGCTACCAAACCATTATTTTATGTAAAGAATTTTTTTAAACTGTTAAACTGTAAATTTATGGGCTTAAAGATTTTTTTTCGGGTAAAAAGGTATTTTTTGTACGCGATGATTTTTTAAAAGATATGTTTTTTTTAATAATATTTTATTTTAGAAAAATGTATGAAATTATTATTCTGTATTTTATTTTAGAAAAGGAAATTGATCTGCCTTCAATTAATAATAAGGAGGTACTTCCCATTGTCATGGCAGTCATATTAAAATCTAAGTTATTTTACTTTATAAGTGACATGTACTACATCGCAATATTTGGAGATGATATTTTAAACAAAGATAAGCATCTAAGGTAAGAATAAACAATTAAAAAAACGATGTATTTAATTTATAATAAACTTTAATGATGAACAGTATTAGTTTAAATAATAAATATGGTAAAATATAATAATGTACGTACTTAAAAAATGAAACAATAGGTACCTACTTTTAAAATAATTCGAAAAACAGCTTTTATTTAAGGTTTTGAAATGTCAAACTTTGAAATAAAACAATATTTTTTAAAGTTTATTATTCCTTTATAAGGCTTTGAAAAACGTAAAAATGTAATAAGGCATAAAGTTAATTACTTACTTTTTCTAATTTTAGCGATATCTATCAAGTTTTTGAAAAATCTCTTAACAAGATATATAGCAAATCAGAAACCCAGCCACAACGGTCTGCCGAAAATTTGGATAATAAACTAAGTGTTTGTGATACTATTCAATTTATAGAAAATATAGCCAAAGAAAAAACACCTCAGCAAACAGTATTTGAAGAAGAGAAAGATTAGAGTAGCTAAACTTATTACATCAGCAACCACTGAAGATCTAGAAAGCGCATCGTGAAGGAAATATTATCTAATTAGGACAACGGAGAAAAGTTCTATTTTTAAAGAAAAAGGAAAATATAGTTTAAGTCATTCGTGTTCGTAAAGTTTCGGAATAAAATTATAGAAATTGTCCTTTTATAATAAAGAACGAAATTTGTTGGTTACGTTTTATCTAGGACAATTTAAGGCGTTAAGAAAATGATAAAGACATAATTAAAAGAATTTGTTTATAAAAAAACAAATTATTTGACACAAAAACATAAATAATTCGGTATATTAAAAAAATTGTATATTGTTTTGCATCTGTAGATACCAAAACAAAATTTTTGTTGGGAGCAAAATTGTAAGAAGGATCTGAAAATATTTGTTCGAAAATAACTGATAAAGAATAGTATAACAATTTATCAGGTGGTATAAGTAACCAACCTTTTGAATCTAATTGCTGCAATTTTGTAACTTGTTTTTATTTAATATATATTTTTTTGTTATCATTTGTTTTATTACACGATTTTTTTTATTTACTTTATATGCATTTTTGACAGAGACCAATTTTTTTCTTTTGTCTACAATAAAGGTATACTTTAAATCGATATCTTGTACCGTTTTTCCTAAAATCGCATTTTAAATACACACATTCTAGCATATCACACGTATTAAAAACTTCTATTTATTTGAGAAAATCAATAAAATATGGTAAAATTATGGAAAAAGTTTTCTTACCCCTCACCTCACCTTTCCGGACACCCTGTATACTAAATAGTGTAGAATTAGATAACGATTTGACTTATTTAAACATAATGGGAATCTGAAAAAGTTTGTTTTAGAAAAATGCCAGAGTGTACTACTCTTTTGATTTAAAATAAATAATAGTTTAAAAACTAAAAAACACGCTTTTATATGCAACCGAACTAAAAATTAGAAAATAATTTTTCATTACAAAGAGTTTGTCACTTCAGAGTAAAAAGCGTGGGGTGCTTAATATATTAAATATTATAATTATTCTATTTGCAAATATCTATGAGGGAAAAGTTATGAAAAAATAGTAAAATGCACCACGCTTTTTACTCTGAAGTGACAAACTCTTTGTAATGAAAAATTATTTTCTAATTTTTAGTTCGGTTGCATATAAAAGCGTGTTTTTTGGTTTTTTAAACTATTATTTATTTTTCATTTTAAAGTTCGATATATCAATTAGTTTTTTAAAATAAATGTTCCAGTTTATTCACTAAAAATTCCTTCGCCATTTTGTCAAGAGTAGTATTAGGACATTTATTTATCCTGGCGGTCCTAATCAGGATAACGGGATACTGTTTTTAAATTATTGCATTGTCATCGGTCCTTGATACGTGTGCAAAGTTTCAAAGAAATTGAATCGATGGAAGTTGGTAAAAATTAGGCTCAAAGATTCCGTTTCATAGATAGATAGATAGATAGTTACAACCCAAGCTAATAAAAGCGTGTTAAAAATACATGTAATCCGTCACCCAAACATATCTTAATTTGTAAAAGAATAATTATAAGAAACTTAAATTTAAACCAGCTGTAGTTTTGAAAAGTGGAAAGTTTAGGCCCTATGTTCATAGGTATGATTTTTTTATTTTTCGTTGGAGAATCATCTCTTAATGGGCTACACACGGTAAGTTAGGCCTTTAAACCTGAGGCATGTGAGTAAAGTCAAATTTTCTTGCGCAATCGTCGGACTGGTACTAGAATCAAGAAAATGTAGGTTTATAAACTGTTGCGTCACAGCCCAATAAGCTTTTATAGGTTATAATTATGATTATTACTTTTTAGAGTTAATATGCACTTTAGTTTACACCGGATATAAAAATTTTCCACTTGCCATTTACATTCATGTTAAAAGTTTACAAAAATGACCAAAACAAAGTTTTTAATGAGTTCAATGCATATGCCCGCCCGACAAGGATAACTATATTGTTTTTAAACCATTGTCCGAGATGTATTCAAACACGGTTAAATGTGTGACGTATATGATGTCACTGTTTAGCAAGAAAATGTAATGTTTTTAAAATGTTTTGAACCGTATTAACATCAAAAAATGGCTTAGGTGCGATCGTGTGTATAGTGAACTGACTGCGCGTTCCTACGCAAATGTAAAGTCTTACTCGCAGGTTTAGAAGATTTAGGCTTGTCCATTTCAAAAAATTTTTGTAAAGTTTTTAAAAGGCCTTAATTTAAAATTAAGGTTTTGAAGTTTAATTTAAAGTTAATACACTGTATTTATAATATTGATGGTTAGTTCATGTATAGTGAAAAATAAATAAATTAAATTAAAATGTTAATTCTTAAAAACAAATAATAAAAATCTTAACGTCATCTAATCATTGTTCATTAAAAATTGTAACAATACTTTTTGTATAAACTATTTTTATTATCTAGTAAAAATAATATTTAATCCATCCAAAGGTTAAAATTTCCAGATTGCTTACAAATTTGTACCTGGTGATTATGTTTTTATTTAATTAACAATTGAATTATTTTTCTAAACACGTAATTTTATTGGGTGCAGCTGGTCAATTTTCAAAAGCTAATTATAGCTTTTTTAAATAAAAATAATTTATTTTTCTACTTTCAACAAACATTAGGTCTGGTCTACAACTGGAAAATGGTATATCGTTAAATAAACTGGTTATTAAAATTTGTGTTTAAAATTGTTAAGTGAGTTTATTCCGGTAATTTTAATCTGATTAAATAGTTTATAAAATCTTTTTAAGTAAAATTTCTCCGGGTACCATATTAAAAAAATCAATAACTCCAAAAGTTTCCAGTAAAAAATAGGGGTTATTTTTACCCGTAACCCCTTAGTATAGTGCTCTTCTGATTAAAATTTTAATATTCTGATCTTACATTTCGATTAAGGGGCAAAAGTTTATGCAGTATACCAAATTTCATATTTTTGGGAAACGCTTTGAGAATATTAGGAATCATTTTCTATTTAATTTTTAATAAAGCTTTTTTTATAAAATGGGCTTACGACTACCCAACCAAAGTGTTAACATTCATTTATTTTATGATAGAAAAGACCCCATAAGTAGCGGCAGGGCCATAAAAAATGTGTATAGAGGTGTAAAAAATTCTGAGGAGCAAAAAGTCTCGGCCCTCACTTAAGAAAACAAAATTACCATCATTTAATCAATTCATTCCACTAACCAGAAGTAAGTCCTCTTCAATATTTTTTGAAGACCAAATAAATTAAAAAGTCCCCGCTTTAAGATAATACTGGTTTCCAAATGTCAAAACCTCACTTCTTAAAAGCTCCCTTCATTTCTTAACTTTTTGCCCTTTACTTCACAATTTTCTGCCTCTGCAGCCTTGCGCCCTGGTGCCTTGCACCACTTGCACCACCTGGTAGGCACGGCCCTGAGTACCGGCAGCATGTGGTGGGTCAATACCTAAAATGCAAGCTGACGTCTTATTGACGTCTCTTTTAAGTCATTTTTGGTCAGCAAAGGCGTCATAAGATGACCACAAAATGACGTTAAATTGACCTCCCTAAGTCACAGACAAAAGACGTCCCATTAATGACGTCATGATGACGTCTGTAAGATGACGAAAAATTTACGCATATTCTTTTTTTTAAAGCTTAATAAGATATTTTATTTGAAAATTGAAATAGGAAAAAACTCCTTACTGCTTGCAATTTCCTTGCACTGCAGGGTCGCATCTCTCGGGCCACTTTCCAACCTGAAGATGCAGATTTTACACTAGCCGAAGATATTCCTTTCAAAGCTAATTTAGATCATCGGTACGGTGTAGGCGAAGATGTTAAATAAACGTAGTAGTTTATTGTCCATTACGCCATCTATCGGTAGAGTTTTTTCCTATTTCAATTTTGTAAAATTATTAGTCTTATTTTTCTGTCATATCATATTTTGGATTTTTCCACGAATCATATGAAGTCACAAAATTTTTCTGGCGGGTTTTCTAAACATGACGTCGTTAGATTTTTATGAGCTGGTATGACGAAAAAATGACGTCGCAAGACGTCACTTCAACGTCATCAAAAACACGTCATTAAAATGACGTTATAATTATGGTCTGATGACGTCTTATGACCAAAAATGACTTAAAAATGACGTCATAATGACGTCAGCTTGCTGCTTCGGTAGTCGCACCATTGTTAAATTTATGTTCTAAAATCTTATTTAGGCCTCTTCCATATTAATATATGTGCCAATCTGTTAAAAAATAATATAATTAACAGGTTAAAGTTATTTATAGACTGTGATAGTCAACAATTTAAAAACTATACTTAACAATGAGGCAGGTATTGATCCACCAATTCCTGGCAGCAGCTGATAAGACAATTATATTTTTTCTTAAATAATCCAATCCGCCACTGCGTATGTGTAGATCCCAACTGTCGCAAGCCGATTAAGTTGGTTTTAAACCTGCGTATAACGGAATTACATAAACTTTACTTACCCACATCGTGCTTTGATTATAACCAGTGATGCAGAACGAAAAATAATTCTTAATATTACAACAATTTTGATGTAACGTTTGAACCTAAATGGTAAAATTAAAAATGAATATAAGTTAAACTACCAACCTAATTTGAGGTGCTGATGAATTATTTTTATTTATTTCAATTATTTCTATAGGTCTAACTAGCCATTAAACGTTTCAGGGTATCCACCCCGGTGGGGGGAGGAGCGAAATGAATGATAATAATAGCGGAGCGCATTGCGTTTAATATATATATATATTTTTTAACAAGTAGTAAAAGAGAAACAAAGAGGCCGACCTAAATCATAAAATAACTAGCTATTTTCTATATAACGTTAAAAATGCTATTTATGCATATGCCCGTCGCTATACATTTGTCCTGAGAAGGAGGGGCTACCAACGCCCTGGGGGAGGTAAAGGCGCCGCTTAAACGATTTATTTACACATATGCCTATATCTCCTACATTTTTTCTCGGGGCGGGCTAGCAACACCAGGGGGAGCACCCCAGGCCTTCGCCCGTACTTACGCCGATGATTATTTCCCTTCTTAAATGGCCCTTGTGAACTGTCCGTTACTTACTTTAATATTGCATATCAATCAGAAATAACCAAACGTGAAATCGAGTGGTTCCGTTTTTAAATAAGTTAAAATATTGGAATTAATGTTTTATATATTTTAAATTTTTAAAAAGTAGCAACATTGTCCCCAGAGACTTGACAGCTTCGAACAGAACTTGCATTCTAGCCGTGGAACCATCATCAACATCGCCAACCAGGTGTATTTAGTTTTTTCCCCGAAATACCTAAGTCATTATAAAAACAAAAACAGTATCCTTGCTTATGGAAAAACAAAACATTGGTCCTTCGAGCCGGATTTGGTAAAAGTTATGGTCTATTTATTAATGCGAAAATGAAACAGCCCGAATACGTAATCATTAATTCTTCTTTGAAACAAGAGAGCATAAACATATACATTTTTTTTAAACAATTAAGATATTCCAAAACCAAAACTTATATTTTTCCTACTACGCTTTATAACTTGGCATGTTTAAAATTAGTCATGTATTAAAAAGAACAAACTATTATGCCGTTATTTACTTTTTTAAAGGATACGGTCAAGTTGGCAACGTTGGATAATAATTTTGTGCTAGTCTCTCTGATCATGGCGACCTTAAGAAATCAGTTTTTAATTTTTCCTAAATATATCTACAGAAAATTAAAATAAACCTAAATAAAATCAACGCAATAAACCAATGCAGTAACATTTTTACTATTTTAAAATTGCCATCTAACGTAGAGTGCAAAGATCAACAGTACAATCATATATTCATGTTTTGTTTAAATACGTTAATAATGTAAGATAACATTTTTTTAATTATCAATAAATAAGATAAGGTAGATGAATTAATTTTAATTTAAAGTAGTGTAAATTGGGTGTTGTGTAAAAATGGCCGAAACTCTTAGTGATTTACCTCCAGGACCCCTGGACTTTTACCGAAAAAAGCTTCTTTGATTGGAAGAAATTTAAAATATTTTTGTATGGTGAGGACGAATTAAGATGTGTGGTAAGCACTTATAGCCAAATAATCATATCTAACGTGTCACTGTTTATGGTGTTATGTGTTGTTATGGATGGCATTTCGTTTATATACAGGATAGTGTTAAAATTTAAATATATCTAATGACATTGTGTTCGGAAAATAATTGATGATTAAAAACAAATATGTTTATCATTTCATCATCGTCCAAATAGTATATTTCCTAATTAGTGCTGAAAGTGCCCCTTTTCCGCAGGCGACAAGCAGTCAAGTGCGGAAAAGGCACTTTCGGCAGGTGTTAGGAACGCTATTTTTTTCTAGAAGCGTAGTGGAAAACAACCAAATTTCATTATTTTCTTTTATTATTTTAATACAATGCTACCTAATCACCCTACTTATACTTATTATTAATGTTCGTAAATGAAAGTTCCTCATTGTAGAAAGGAACTTTTGCGCACTAGTACGGAAAAGTTACACTTTCAGAACTAAAATGCGTGCGGAAAAGTGGACCTTTTCGCACGCGAGTAGGAAAGAAATAATCACTATACCGGTCCCTACCCCGTGGCTCACCCTTATAACTTTTTATTTTTAAACATATTAACAATTAAATTTGGTACATACATACTTAGGTATGTCACATAAATATGCATTATTTTACGTATTAAATAGTTTCCTATCACTTCCTGGTTTAGCCGGTAACGATTCTAACTTTCTTATTTTAAATGACATTCTGAGTACAATGGCACTACACGAAAAAAATAGATGTGACAATCTTTTGTTTTTTATAGCCACTACAGAGCCGTCCAAAGTTTAAAATATTGTTTTTCCACGACTGTTCAAAAAATGCTGTTTTTTAATCGTTAACATGAAGCTAAAGTTACTCCACACACTTACACTTTAAACCAGTGTTTTGTTTCAATGCCCACTACAATAAACTTAAATATCAATTTATGCAATGTAACAATAAACGCGACATCAACTGAACCAAACGGTCAAGTTACCTTTGATTTCGTCATTATTTTTTTAGCTTATGTGTCACTAGTTTTAAAATTTGACAGCTTGCAAATAAATTTATGTGAACTTATTAAAAATTTATAGTAATAATGAATTTGAATGACTAAGAAATTGAAAAGGAATTTATACTGTTTTAGTATTATTTCTACAAAAAGAAAGTACATACATTTTTTTAAATTAAATGATAAAAGTATAGTTTTGAAGAGGATAATAGTCTCTTAAAAAATAAGAAGGCTTTCATTTTTTGTTTACAATATAATGGCTGTTCTGCAAAAATTAAATAAGTATAATAAGTTTAGATAAATAAAACATGTATAAAATGGTATTTTGAGAAATTTTTATACGGTCGGGTCGTGGCAAAAATATAGTATGTAACACATGCATAAAGTGTTTTTTTTTACTCATGGAATGGTCGCACTCGCCTAACGGCTTGTGCTGTCAAATTTCCCATTCGTTAAAAAAGTATCAATTTATGCACTTGTTACATAAATTACCAATTTATGGTCCTAAGTCAGTTTATTTAAATGGATGAGGATGGCTCAGTAATAATAGCTGAAAAGACATTTTTTTACCAACATTTTGATATCGCACAATCAATATTTTAGTTAGCAGTATATCACAAAAATCCATATTAACTGTTTTTTTTTATCTATTAGCAACAGCTAGCCGCTAGCCCGTATTATTGATAACGAACTTAGGAGGCTTTAAAAATATATTAAGTAAATATTGGTTATTAGATTAAATACGGCCAAAGACAATTATAAACCATAATTGTCTGTGATACTGCTTATTTTCTTCTACTTTATTATTAACCATTGAGAGTGTTACAAAAAAACTAGGTTGATTTGCTTGCTGATGCTTGTAGGAAAAAGTTTTAGTTAAAACAGATTTTTCTCATATACTTTTAACTAAAATATTGATTGTGTTAAAACAAATTTTCGGAAAAAAAAAATACCTGATTCATAATTGGTCGTTTTATTGTATTTATGGCACTCTAGATTAAAAATTAAAAATTAAAAAAATGAGGCTAGATGTCAAAAAGTAGGCAAATGCAGTGTCATTGTAACTAGAAATGTCATTTTCTATTGAAATAAGTTAAAATATACAGGGTGTCTCATTTAAAAGAAAAAAGCTAGGGTCATTTCCGGCTAAACCTAAAGTGATAGAAAACAACTAAATACGTGAAACAATGCATATTCATGTGGTTTACCTATGTACCAAATTTTATTTCAAAATCTTAAAAAAGGTATAGGGCCAATCGGGGTTAGCCACCTGCTAGGGACACCCGGTATAGATAATTATAAAGTATTTTGTTACATTCTTTATTATTTATACGGTATGGGAATTATTTAATATAATTTTATTTTTTATGTTCTTCTAATATTGCTATAAAGGCGACCAAACTCATTACAAAGTTAGTTGTAATTTGAAGGACATGAAATAAACTCGTTAGATTTTTTTAAATTTTTAAAGTTAAACAAAAAAATACTTTGGGCAATAATGCCATCCACAAGAAAAACTCTATTTGTCTTTCCACTTACTTTAAAAATTTTAATATGTACTTATATATATATATATATATATATATATATATATATATATATATATATATTTAATAAGTGGTTAATTGTATCTGCATTTTAGCACAATGCCAATGAAATTATAAAAACGTATCCAGAGTTTCACCCAGTATCTAGGCCTCTTTCACTTGATGAGCAACGCCATCTTACGTTTAAACAATCTGTGATATTAAGAGAACATGATAAAAAGTTGTAAGTTATATACTAAATATAAGATAATTTTAAATTGAAATTTAATTAGAACCAAAAAAAATTGTCTTTTCTAACGTTTCTGTGATAAATAAAACTTTATTTTTAACCGGGGTACAGACGGTCATGTGAAACTGTCACATTTGCGTGAAAAATCTATGTATTTTGTAATACGCACGACCATATTTGCGCTATATTATTGGCTTTTCATGCAAATGTGACAGTTTTGCATGACCCTCTGTATTGGGTAAGCAAAACAGAAATAACTTAACTTTTTGGCATTTCTATCATCCTACGCGTTAAAATATGTATTTTTACTTTTATTTAAGTACCTATGTAGTTATTACTAGTTATAAACAATAATTTTACTGGTAAAAATAAACACAACAGGTCGTACGCAGAAAGTGATTTGGGGGAGGCAAAAAGGCGACAACCAAAAAAGAACTTCAGGTAAGTTAACAAAGCACCACCTCCAGCAAATAACCCATTTTTTAGAGGTCTTTTTTGGGCTACTGGGGGTGAGGGGGCAAACGGCTCTGAAAGACAAAATATGTATGTATTGTGTGCGAGTATGTCAGTTAAGTGCTTCTATACGGGGAATTGCTAAAAACAAACAACTACTAAAGCTGACCATTTACGTGCGATTTTGTACAGGGGATTTGTCTAGCAAGCATGTCTGGTGCACAAATAATATATGTACCCGCGTGGTCGCCAGTTATGTCCTGCTCATTCAATTTGACCATTAAAAAATATATGAATACGATTACACAGCCTCACAAAAAGATAAAAGTTGGTGGTCCGAAAGACTAGACCATAGTATCTTTATGTCTTTATTAGGGTCTCTGAATCCGAATCTGGGGTCGGTATCAGGTCGAGGTCAAGGTCATTTTAAGGTCAATTACAGACCAACAAGTGAAAGAAAGTTGAAGGTCCGAAAGACCAGATTACGGTATCTTTTTGATTTTGGGGTAGCTGAATCCGAATTTGGGGTCGATTTGATCCTATTAGGCCAGGATCAAGGTCTTTTCAAGGTTAGACTATTAAAATTTATCGAAAAGAGACCACATTCGTGATATGTTTATGTTTTTGAATTGCTGAATTCAAATCCGGGGTCAGTTTGATCCCATCAGGTCATGGTCCGGGTCATTTCAAGGTCAAATCATTTAATTTTATTGAAAATAAATCAGAATCAGGGTATAATTATGTTTTCGGGGTCGCTGAATCCAAATCCGTGGTCAAATTAACCATATGAGGTTAAGATCAAGGTCATATCAAGGTCAAATCATCAGAAGTTATTGTAAATACACCATAATCATGATATCTTGGGGTTTTTTGAGTCGCTAAATCCAATACGTAGTCAAATTCACCCTTCCGGATTCGGAAAACATAAAGGTCATCAGCGACCCGATAAACATAAAGATACCATAGTCTAGGATGGATGGCGATAAGCCTTTCCAAAATCAAAAAGCATTTAATACAATATATTAGTGTTTTTTTTGCACATATACTGGTGCTTAAGCCCCCCACCCCAAAAAAACAGCCCAATTGACAAGATGTCACAATAAATTTCACATGTTTGAGTAGGTATTACATTAAAAAGAACTTCATATTTTTAAATAGTTATTATACTTTGGCCACTATAAATTGATAATGAATACCTAGTAAGTATATGTATATGTGTATATGTGTCCCAAATCCGACCTCCCTTGGAATATTGTTCTCATATCTGGGGCATGGCGTCCCCCACAACCCTAAGCATTCTTGAGTCTATTCAAAGAAAGAGCTATTCGTCTCATTAATGATCCTTCACTTACAGAAAGGCTTCCCTCTCTTGCACATCTTTGGGCTGTGGGGGATTTATCGCTTTTTATAGGTACTTCCATGGCTTCTGCTCTGAAGAATTGTCTAGTATAGTTCCTCCACTTACGGTTCCCAACAGAGAAACTCGTGGTTCCACGCGTATGCATCCCTATACGGTCCAACTGGACGGGCCCCGAACTTCCCACTTTGTCCGTTCTTTTATCCCTAGAGTTTCTAGGTTGTGGAACCTGCTGCCCGCAGAGGTCTTTCCCTTCCCCCCAAATCTTCAAGTATTTAAGTCCCGTGTCAACAAACTCCCTCTTACCTCGCTTAAGACACCCACGGTACGTTAGTATTTAGGCTTTTTTAGCCTTCGTGGTTTGTCCAAAGATAAAAAAGTAACTTCGGTTACTGTAGTTTTAGACCAATAAAATCCAGTTTTATTGTGGTAACTAGGGTTACTGACTTTTAAACCAATGAAATACATACAGGTGTTTTTCTCAAATTATAGTGAACAGAGTATAGATACTTTTTCTTGTATTGTTTTATTTACAATAGACATGATACCAGTTTTAAAAACTGTTTTATGATGATAAAAGGTGCTATTTAAAAAAATATTATTATTACTAAAAAAAAGGTTTGGTAGAAAAAAATATGATTTTGGAAACAATGCATTTTTGAAACGTATTTGTATAAAAACTTAGCTCGAAAATACCCACTTTAATTTTTTTTTATAGCAATACGGAAACAACCTGTATATTTTTACTTGTAGATTTGATTCAAAGTATAGCAAATATTACGAATTTGCACCTGCTGCCAGCATTAAATATGGATTGACTATATTAATATTTAAAGGAGTTATAAAAAATGCGGGAAGTGAAAGACATCAAAAAATTATTGAACAGATTGAAGAAGGAAAGGTATGTTTCATAAAAATGACAATTTTTTTGTTCTTAGTTTCTTTTGGTTTACTAATAATTAAACAAAACAACTTTTTCTTCAAATACTTCTTTTTTAAGATTAGTGGATGTTTTTGCCTGACTGAAGTGGGCCATGGGACCAATGTTAAAGGAATGAGAACACGCGCCACCTATGACAAAAATAAAAACAATTTATAATACACTCACCTGATTTTGAAGCTGCAAAATGTTGGGTCGGAGGTAAGTGAGTTATTGTGAGTTGTACCGGGTGTAAAGTTTTAAATTTACACTTTCCTAAGTTTTTTATTTTTTACCGTAGAAAATAAACAAAAATGCTGATTTATTTAGTTAACTCCGTAGATTTCAATTCAGTTATCAGATTTTTATTATCTCTTAAATATACAGGGTACGGCAAAAATGAGGTTTTTATTTTTTAATCGAGCACTTTATAAATTTTACCACCATTAAAAGGAGATTTTAAAGAGCTTTAAGAAACTTCCTCTTTTTATATATCTATCTTTATTAGTTTCTAATATATTACAAAATTAACTTAATTTAATAAGTCATTCATCTGACACCAGTTAAATAGCACTGAAGATGCCAAGTGTGATCTTGGCGAAATATCTGCACAATTCCGCAAGGAATACAAACAACCACACGCTATACGCCCGGAATAACAACTCTTTAAAGAAATTTAAAGTTTTTTTATTACCACCTATTTGCCTCTTCATAAGGTACCCTATATTTTACAAATTTAGCTCCACTACTAACTACCAAGTAGGTAGGTCAAAATATACAGAAACTATCAGTTTAAAATAAAATAAATTAGCCCATATAGTATAGGAGGTAGCAACGTTTTCGAAAAACAATGTTAGGCAGCTGATTTTTTTGTTCTCCTTTCTCTTTCGGATAGACCCTGGGCTGTTTGGCTGGCGGTAGTGGTTGTCTTTATTAGTTCGCATCCTACCTGTACAGGTAATAATTCAAGATTTTTAAAACATTTTAAGGAACCTAATTTTTAATTTCTTGTCTTTAGATAGGTTTACCAAACACATTTTTTTTATTGCCAGACACTTTTATTATTGCTAATTATTCAGTCGTCCTCATTCTAACTTCTGAACCGTTTGGTATATTTTGATGAAATTGGAACGATAAATTTATAACCAAGGTCTGCATTTTTTGACATTTAAGTGACAGCTCTAAATATCAAGGTCACAGCTGGGCGCCAACGCAAACGCTACCGCCAGCGAGACAGCCGAGAATCTACCCAAAAGAGGAGGAAGAATAACATATCTAAAAATCAGCCAAGCTGAAATTCTTGTTTTCCCGACGTTGCTACCTTTATTAAAAATATTGAATTGTTGAATGGCTTTCGAATTCAAATATTAAATATTGTGATACTTATTTTTGTTCTGGAAAAGCAAACAGCAATGGAGTTGGCAAGGAGATATGGTAGAAATAACGCTTATGCTCAAACATTTTCCTGCGTGCACAGGAGACTTGCTAAATATGGTTTCTTTAAAAGTTAAAAGAATCAGAAATACCAAACGTGCTGAAAAAAAGAAGAATTCTTGAGTTTACTTAAATGTAGCGAATCCTGATCGATGGGTAAGACGAAATGGGTAATTGGCGAGGAGAGCGAGATCATTAAACCTTAATCCTAGGATTTTCTTTAACAGTCTTTTAAAGCAATTGATACACGCTACTTCATTTATTGACGTCAAGTATCTTTGTTTACAGATAATTAAAAGTGCCAAAATATTTTTAAAATGCCGGGAATTATGGATAAATTTTATGTTAAACTGACAGCTTTGGTTTACTTTGGTACCTACTCACCTGAAAGCTAGTAGTAATCAAATAAAAGACATAGATATACGACGGAGTTTCCGCGACCAACACCATTGCTGTGTCATCAACGTAAAAAAATAAGCAACAATTTTTTGGCATTTTTGATATTTTAAGGCATGGGCAACACTGCAACTCATGTTTTGTTATACGCGCAACTACATCTGGATGGCAAAAACTACGGATTGCATAGTTTTGTAGTACCAATACGTGACCCCCAATCACTTATACCATATCCGGGCGTTACAGTTGGTGATATGGGTGAAAAGATGGGATTAAATGGAGTTGATAACGGGTAATTCTTTTTATAACTATTTACAGATTATTCAGATTTATCTTAAAAAATGAATGCTTCACTTCCTAATTATAGGTAAAGGAAAATGACGTTAGTAATATTGTTAAAAACGGTAAATTAAAATAAAATATTTTTAAGAGAATTTCGCTTAAGTTAGTTAATTAGTTGTTAATTGAAATATTTATTAGTTAGTAATAGCCGCAGGCATTGCCGCTGCCTATGTAACATACTGTAAATTTTCGATTTAAATTTTTGTTTTCTTTTATTTGGTTTTTATGCTTGTTTCTTTATTTTAATTTGTATTAAATAGATTTATTGGGTACATGTATGTGCATACAAGCAGGAGGACAACACTTTAAAAATTTGTAATGATAGGAATGCCGGATTAAGACTTCCTGATGCCCTAAGCAGTTCACTCCTTGGTGCACCTAGACATGAAATTTTTGAGGACCCCATCTTTTTAAATCATGTACTTCTTTTCACTAACCCCAAAATTATTTGAAGAGAAAAAGGAAAGATCACCCAATCATACAATATTTACATTTTCTTTTGACTCCAAAACTTTTTAAAAAATACAAAAAAATATGCTGCCTCCCCCACAACGTAATGCCCTAAGCA
>JACEGR010007322.1:0-50720 GCA_014170235.1 Listronotus bonariensis
AGATGATAAATATAAAAGAAATATGTAGTAAGAGTTAAATTTCTTATTTGGTTAGTTTAGAGAACTTTTTACTATATTTTAAGCGATTGCAGCGTGCAAGATTTTTTATGTTAATATACGAAAATTTTGGCAAAGATAGGTTTATATCATGATATTTATGTCAGATAGAAATTTTGGCTAGTGTAAACAATAAAATATTTATATCAGACATTATTTTTTTGCCATCTACATTAGGCAGAATTTCTGCCCGACATGCAATAAATTTTAGATGTTAACCTACCATAACATTTTTTATTAAACCAAAAATACAATGCGTGTCTAAAGTCATAATTTCTTTCTAACTTTTAAATTGTTCGATATTATTATATGAAAAATTAAGGACTTTAGTAAGACAACATATAGTATAGGAGGTAGCAACGTTTTCGTCAGCTAATTTTTTGATATGCTGATCTCCTTCCTCTTCTGGATAGACCCTGGGCTGCCTTCTTGGCGGTAGGGGTTGCGTTTATTAGTTCACATCCTACCTGGACAGGTAATAATCCAAGGTTTTGAAAACATTTTGAAAAAACCTAATTTTTAACTTCTTGTCGTTAGATAGGTTTACCAAACATGTTTGTTTTTATTGCCAGACACTTTTACCACTGCTAATTATACAGTCGTCCCCTTTAACTTCTGAACTGTTTGGTATATTTTGATGAAACCTGGAACGATAGTATATGACCAAGGTCTGCATTTTTTGACATATTAGTGACAGCTCTAAATGTCAAGGTCACAGCTGGGCGTCGAAGCAACCGCTACCGCCAGCCAGACAGCCGAGACACTACTAGAAAGAGGAGAGAGAACAACATATCAAAAAATCAGACAACCCAAAGTTCTTGTTTTCCCGACGTTGCTACCTCCCGGACAATTAAACCAAAATTTAAATAAGAAATGGCACATATTAATTTTTAAAAAAATGGGAAGGGGAGTCTTGTGGTTCATTATTTTAAAACTCCTGAAAAGTACTTTATAACCCGGGAAAGTCAAAATCTTTACCTGCTACAAAATGCCGGTACTTTAAAAAGTACCTTAATACCTGATTTGGAAGGTCATATTTCTAAAAGTAATAAAATTAGATATACTAAATGTTTTTAAAGATCTTTTTGACATCTTGTACCCATATTACCAGCAATTAAATTATTCCGTTATTGTGTTCGTAGACGTAAACTCATTACAGACAGGTAAAAACCCAACATCACAAATTTTATTAAGCATCCTTGATATTACTTGAATATTTTTTACCGAAGGCAGACTATAGGTGAGGGGTCATGGTTAGTTCTAGTTAGTTAGATCTTTTTTTTGTTTTTAATTTCTTAATTAAACCTAGGACTAATACACACTTTATGAATCCATTTAAGAATTGTGGCATTTCTTTCTTTGGTTAATTTATAAATAGAATCAGACAGTGCAGGTATAAAAAAAAATTACACGGTCAGACCGTGCAGGAGTCATTCCCTCGGGTTTTAACAGCAAAATAAAGCAAAACAACAAAAATGGTATAAAGTCTTTGTTTTCTACTGTCTAGGGACTCAACAATGTTTTTCTAGCAACTTCTGCATTTTTTCCAATAACTTAACAATCTTAAATTCATAATTTTGTTATCTTATTACCGTCTAGCAACTCGAATACACCAAAAAAATATGATCCATCAATTTAATTATTTGTCTTTATATTCAGGCAATTTAGGGAAACATCTGTCACTTTTCGTAACCGTACCACCAGCTTTCAGAAATCTGATTAGAGATGAAACGAAAATGCTTTACGACAGATACAGATCTATTGGGGCGCGAAAACTCGGATTTTTGAAGTTGAACATTTTAGACTGTCGTTTGCAATTCTCTCTCTGACGACTTTCGACTATCTGCTTCATTGTCTCTTTTGAAAAGTTTCTTTAAAGCAGTAGTAGACAAATGATTCTAATGAGTAGACTTGGAATAGCGTGCTCGGCATAATAGATTCAGAATCGATAACAAAAACATCAATTACAACTTAGTCTTGGAAAATTAGAACCTCTTTTTTTAGCATTTCTAATATTAAATCTATTTATTTATAAATTTATACAGTTTTTCTACATAATACGCGCAATGGCCATAGGGAAAAACTTTTTGTTATTAATTTTATAAAAAAAAGTAATTATCTACATAAAAAGTTCTGCATGGACTAAATCCTAAAATGGAATTATCAGATTTTTTTTAGTGGTATACAAGATATCTTAAAAATATGAATTTTGTTTAGGAGGAAAGTACTTTTATTTTTTATAATATCGAAAATTTAATAATAAACAAGTTGTTTAGGATTAAAAATAATTTTAAAATAAACAATCTTATTTATTTAAAAGAATTTTTTTACTTTTTTCTGCGATAAAGAGCGTTTCTAAGACTTTTCGCTGTTTTGATAGTTTTTGATCTTCGTTTACATATTATATCCTGAAATAGGTATTCACTAATGTACAAAATTAAATTTTTACCGTTGAAAAAAAAGTTTTTGTAATTGTGCATATGTGCATATTTGAAAGTTAAAATAATTTATTTTTAAATTCGATAAAAGCGCTATTTATTTACAAGAAAGAGTTTACTTTAGCCCAGTAGCGTTTCCAGGGGTTCCTAAACAAAGATTTCTGGCCAAAAAATACATGCCACTGACATTTAAGCAAATTTGTTATCCTATTTAAACTAAGCAAGAAAAAAATACAGCTTTTAATTCCTAACTTTTTTCTGTCCTGATAACTTTTTGAGAATAATAAAATTTAGCTAACTGCATACCGCTAGACTGGATACTGGAACTAATAATTATATAAAATTAACCACAAACGCTAAATTAAACACCATTAATATTCAAACTAATGGATTATCCTAATTTTTTTAGAAATATTTGTTGAGGCAAGGCGCTGGATTGGGTAAATCTCTAAAAAAAGCTTTTTAAATCTAAAAAATAAAAGGGCCGAAATTTTAATTAAACCAAATTAGGGTATTTTGAACTATTAACAAAACACGTTTTTTAAGGTTAGCACCCTGTATCTGGGAAACAATGCATTGCCGGACTTATCTTTAAATAAACTTTTCTTAACAACATTACATTTTTGAGATACCTCGTATACGACTGAAAAAAACATAATATCTAATATTATATACTATATATAACTTGATATTTTATTCTAACATTTTATATTATTATAGTATAAAAGATTCCTTGTTTTTCTTACCATTTCTTATTATGGACTATAGCATTTGTTTTAAGTGCATTCTATACAATGCACTTTGATTTTAGCAGTTAGTTGATGTCGACACTTACCTGAAAGAAAAAAAAGTAAATAAGAAAATTGCTAAAAAAGTATGTTTTTTGTTAACATGGGCATTTTTTCAATATTGTAGAGTGAAAGTGCTAATTGATCTAAGTTTTAAAATTAGAAATCCTGGAAAATCAATGAAATATATATATATATATATATATATATATATATATATATATATATATATATATATATATATATATATATATATATATTAGGGGAAAATTGGCACGGTCATTTTAAAATGGAATATTGGGGCTGCCACATAGAACATATTGTTGGACAAAAAATTATATCTAAGCATTTAAGCATTTAGATCAATTAGCATTTTCACTTTTCAATTAATTTTGGGTAATAAGTTACGTATATTTGTTTAACAGGCCCCGCAAAACCAACAACAAAAAATAAAAGAATCTTTGAGCAAAAACCCTTTAGAAATTTTAACCTCTTTAAATATTCTATTCCAATTATATTTATCCAATTAGCTGATAACCAAAAAACAACTCCTGTGTGTATATCCAACTTTAGCCATAATTGCATCAAAGTTTTGATCTGTGGTTGCAACGTTTCATCAGAATATCGGTTCTTTAAAAGAAAATTAAAGAAAAATTGTTTTTAACATTGCTTTTTTATAGAACATTAAGAAAGGTAATTGGAACCTTTGGAATATTTATTTATTTATTCTTTTGCAGGTTTTTGTGTAAAGGCATTTTTCTTTAGGCCGTATTGATATTCTACTTCCGTTTGTTTTTGTAAATGCTGGGATATTTTTTGCTTTTTTCTACTTTCGCAGTTTTTTTGATTATACAAGCTCTAGAAGTTTTTTATTGGTATGATTTGTTTAGATTTATTAAAATTGTGATGTTAAAATAGATCCGATGTAGTTTGCTTCTTCACTGTTTCAGTATTCTTAGATTCTGGTTGATTTTTCCTTTTTGTTTGTTCCATTCTCTGTCACAGTTTCTACAGCAAAAGGGTTTAGCAAGTGGTGCATCACCAGATTGACATTAGGAAATCCCATGTTATTATTGGCGCCCCTATTAAGTTTACAACAAAATTGTATTAAACTATTTTGGAAACGTTGATAACTTAAGCTTACACATTTTCTAATAAGCCCGTTATTTGAGGAAAACTATTCGTATAATCGTTGTATACTTTAATAAATCCACCAGTAATAAATAATATGTATTGTCAATTTTTAAAATAAGGTTTTACATTCTCTTTGTTATTCGATATTATTTATTTATTACTGGTAAATAATTACTTTATCTGTCAAATATGCAACCATTAGTTTTTTTTAATAACTTTTAAGTGGCTTATTTTAAAATATCAAAATCTAGTTTGTAAACTTATCATCTTTAAAATAGTCTTATACAATATTGTTGTAAAATCAATAAAGGAGCCAATATTTTAAAGTATCAAAATTTACAAGGAATTTCCTATGGCTAATCTGCCGTTGCACCACCCGGTATACTTTCTGGTTTTTTTAAGAGTAGATTATCCCTCAGATTTTGTGTATTTTCAAAATGTATTAAGCCATCCCCGTATTTTACCAAAAATAAATAATATAGTATTTAATTAAACTAGTCATTTATACTTTGTTTCATACTCATAGACCCGTAGCAATTATTTTATCTTCATGTTTTAACAGCACAAACGCATTATTCCTAATTTTCCAGAAAATAAACCGACACGATCGTATCAGCATAACATACAGAACAAAGAAGTAATAAAATTGCTATTTGCTATCTCACTTTACTATATGACAAAAAGTTTGCGGAAAGACAAAGACTGATAATGTCATTTATATTTCTTAAAAGCTTCTCTCTATATCTAGCTGCATTTTTGGCTCAATTTCAAAACTTGCATAGCCTCAGTGGAATGTTTTAGTTAATTTATTTTCCACTGCCATTGTGTGCCTTTGTTTTACTTATTTTACTTTCATATCTGTTAGCTTTATTTCCCATTTTTCTTTAAGTTAATGGTGAAGCTCTGTTCTAATGTATTGCACCCAAACGGAAACCCTTAGTTTTAGGAGAAGTGGATGTTCAGCGTTTTAATATTCCTAAAAGAATATTTGGATATTGAGAAAAAGAAAAAGAATAACTTTTTTGGTGTTATTTATAACACAAGAATTCCTAAGAGATCTTCGTAAATTTTGGCTATAATTCTCATGCTACTCAGGGTATTCCCAATTATCGTTGAAATATAATATTATGTTGTTATTTTTTTAGTTTTATGGAGACAGGGTGTCTGACGATCGGACACGATTATCGGAAGGTTGACTGATTTACAATATGTGACATCCGATCCGATATCCGATTTCGGATCGGATGTATGGGTCGTACTCATAAAAAACCTTTATCAGCCGACCTCCAGGTAATGGTATCCGAGAGTAGTGCCCGATAAAAATAGGATGTGTGCGAGCGGCCAAAATGTATTTTATTATTCTATACATATTCTATTCTATTCTATATCAAACTTTTTCAGCTTTCGCTTTCTCGAATAAAAATGGTTATTCCAATTTTAAAAAGTTAGTTTTACCTTAAAACATCTGTAACTACCTGTTTTGGTTAAATACAAGGTGTTTAAAACTTTTTATGGCCCTTAGCTTTTTAAGATATTTAGCCGTTTTCATATTTTTGAGACACCTCGTATAATATGTTGCTGCATTTTTTTACCCCATGTTAAATTGGAACTCTCGTGTTTTTGATCGATTAGTTAAGGGGTTAGGTGGGTTTATTTTTTTTAATGTTAACTAACTAAATAATAACTTTTTTGTTTTAAATTTTGTAACCTACTGAAAAATTCTTGACAAATTATTAAGTGTCTACTATTTTTATCGGAAATTAAACCCTCTACAAAAAGGTCCCTTATACGTGTTTCATTCCTACACTTGCCTTTTGAAATAGAAATTAAAGGAGAGAATATAGATTTCTATTCTCTCCTTTAATTATTTATTATTTCTTTAATTTGTGAATATTAAAATATTTTGTTAATTCAGACCATTCAACCTCGACAACTGTCTATAGATATAATGGGTGTCCGGAAGGTCATGTCGTAAATGATGGGGTTAATAGGGGATGCCAAAATAATGTTAGTTCTTCAAAAAAAAAAGAATAAAATATGATTAATTTTTAACTTTCAAACGGTTTTTCACAGTTTCAATGATATTTGTGCAATGACGCATTTTTGAGGTAGGAATCTTTTTAAATATATGTTTTTTGATTTCCGTCAAATCGGAGAAAAATATACGTTTCAACCATTTTTAACGTAATAAAGACTTCTTTAAATTCATAATATTATAAAAACCAGGTTAAGTCGCGACAATAGTGTGTGCTTTTGTGCAAAGATGTACCATAATAAAAAAAGGGATTTATAATTTATTATTATGCTTATGAAGGAAGAAGAAAAGAGGCAGACCCAGAAAAAGCTGGATAGAAGGGGTACAAACTGAAATGAGGGAGAGCGGCTTGGCGGATAATGAATGGAATGATCGACAACAGTGGCGATTGGGTATCGGAAGACGGCGCAGAACGTTATAAAACCGATATATATGTATATATATATATATATATATATATATATATATATATATATATATATATATATATATATATATATATGTTATGCTAAAAAATTCATCGTAATCTATATAAATTTTGCCTTTTTTTTGGGCATATTTTTATAATATTGCTATCTTGAGTAAAAACAAAATTATTTTGATATTCATTTTTAATTTCAAAAAGCGTACTTCTTAAAATATAACAGAAATTATATTTTTAGAAAAAAAAATCAAATAAGAGAACACAATTAGGTACTTAAATATAGCTCCTGGTTTGTACGTTACTATTCAACAGTTATCACTTTCTTTGTCATACTTTATATCCTTGAACTTTCATTATAACTAGGTAGTTTTGAACCACGCTTTAACTTTTATAGGGAAAAAATCCCTATAAATTACAAATAAAATTGTATTGCACCATAATTGAGTATAAAACAACATAAGTGTAAATGCGTAATCATTTTGGATGAAATTTTAAAGAAAATCTATAATCTTTGAAAACACATTTTTACATTTTCAGGAGAATAGTAGCAAATTTTAATTAAACTTTTTAAGTCATATCAAATATTTTCAAATCACTTATTTTTATGTTTTACGTACACTTTTACGAATAAATAAACCTAATAGTATAGGATGTTGCCAAGGAAATAAACTTTTTAATAAGGAGCGCTCAATCCCATTTAAACCCATGTTCACTGTGACGTAATCTTTTCCCGTAATTCTTTTTTTTACAATCTTACTGGAAGCTATTTTCGCAGTTTTGGTGATATTTTTGCTTTTTAGTCATTGAACTTTTATTTATGTTTAGTTTTTACTGTTTATGGTTAAATTAAGTAAGTTATTAATACTGCAGTTACAGAGAATTTTAGAACCTGTAAACAGGGGTCA
This sequence comes from Listronotus bonariensis, assembly GCA_014170235.1. Lineage (NCBI taxonomy): Eukaryota > Metazoa > Arthropoda > Insecta > Coleoptera > Curculionidae > Listronotus > Listronotus bonariensis. The sequence goes on from JACEGR010007322.1 coordinate 7,782, forward strand.
CTCACCTTTGGATATTTTTAAAGGAAATTTACGTTTAAATTGTTACTAAGGGTTAGGTACCATTTTTTAAAATGTTTTTTAAGTGATTTTATTTTATTTTATGCAAGTATTGGTTTATTTTGTCACATAAAAAAATATTATGGCAAAAAGGTGACGTCACAAGCATAACCTATATTTTCGGCCAGATATAAAAAATCGAGCGTTCTTATTAAAGTTTATATTCCTCGGGAGGTTGCAACGTTTTTAAAACAGAATTTTAGGTCAGCTGATTTTTTGATATGTTGTTCTACTTTTTCTTCTGGATAGACTCTGGGTTGTCTGGCTGGCGGTAGTGGTTGCGTTTATTAGTTCGCATCTTACCATTTTAGGAAACCTAAATTTTAATTTCTTGTCTTTAGATGGGTGTACAAAAAAAAATGATTGCCAGACGCTTTCATCATTGCTGATTATACAGTCGTTTCCCCTTCTAACTTCTAAACCGTTTGGTATATTTTGATGAAACTTGGAACGATAATATGTAACGAAGGTCTGCATTTTTTGACGCCAACGCAACCGTTACCGCCAGCAAGACATCCGAGAATCTACCCAAAGAGCAGGAAGAAGAACAGATCCAAAAATTATCAACCTAAAATTCTTCCTTTTCCGACATTGCTACCTCCCGGACTATAAAGTTACTTTATTCCTGAAGTGCTTTTAATGGAAAGTAAAAAACAAGTCATCAATAAAAACAAATTACCATCAATCAAAAATAAGTCATGATTTCCCCACATCTGTACTTTATTTTGCTTTCCCCATTTTCTACACCTTCCACTAACTTCTATCGTTCATTTTCAAACACCATTAGAATGTTTTCCCAGTTTCGACAAACAGAAAGTTATTTTGTTTGGAAACTTTCCGAAGTTCCTTGCTGCATGTCCGAATCTTTTGTTGGCCCGACTTGCCAGCCTGCAGAACTATAAAGCCTCTGCAGGATTTCGAGGTTTTATTTATTTATTGATCTGTGTTCCCAAAATTCGTAGAATTCTGATATTTTACCAGTAGCGTGCAAGGGCGTCGCCAGGATTTTTAAATTATTTTATTTAAAAACTGAGACATGGAACCCACACCAAACAAGAAGATATTGATACTTAGAGGAATACTTTGGTAAAGATTTTTTTTATTTTGGAATTTGCGAAAACAAAGTTAATTTTTGTTTGCCCCCCTAGAAAAATCTAAGTTCTAGAAGCAAATCCCCTATTTGTTTTTTTTCGTAAATGGGATCAAATTTAATCGGCAAATCCCAAATTTTGCAAAATCATCTGTATTTTTTAAGAAACTATTGCCACTTGAAATATTTCCACTCTACATTTTTTATGCAAGATTTTTAGATGCCCCTAATAATCAGAAAAAGTCAGATATTTTTGCAAAATTTAGGAATTGTCGATACAATTTGAATAAGGCCACGAAAAAATACAAATAATGGATTTGCTTTTAAAACTTAGATATTTATAGGGGGAGGGGCAAACCAAAAAATTTACTTTTTCGCAAATTCCAACAGAAAAATTTTGTTTACCAAAGTATTTCTTTTAGCATCAATAGCATCTGATATACATTTGGTATGGGCCCATGTCTTAGTTTTTAGATAAACTAAATTTGAAAAACCTAGCGACGCCCATGGTAGTGTGGATGATTTTAGGTGGAGTGTGATGTGTTATAAACACATAAAATTGGAAAAGTTTTTGTGCGTGTTTTGGAGCGATACTGATATTTGTTACTTTTGTTGGAATGGGATAAAAGGTATTAATGAAAGGATAATAAAAACAAGAAATGTAACAATAAATGTTTAAACGTTTTCTTCTAGTTTATATTCTGAACTTAAAATTAAAAACAAAAACAGTAAGTTTTATTAAAAATATCTTTTCCGTTTTTTACTGACTTCAGAAGGAGGTTATTGTGTTGAAAGCCTATTTTTTTTGTGTGTACACCATTTACTTCCTTAATTGTGGACCTATTTCAAAACTTATTTTTTTATTTATTTGAGGTGGTCCCAAGTCAGATTCGCAATAGAGAAAGTTACTAGATTTTTTTCTCTGACGTTACGTTGTTCGTGAGGCAAAACGGCCTTTTTAGGTATATCACAAACCTAATAAACAGAAAACCAAGCGATCAGGTGTTTCCGTTTATACCTCCAAAGGCAGCATTGCCGCTCTGTGGGAACAGATTACGTAAGAGTAGTTAGTAGTGTTTTTAGTGTTCCAAAGTTTCCTGCTGCATGTCCAAATCTTTTGTTAGCCAGACTTGCAAGCCTGCAGAACTATAAAGCCTTTGCAGGATTTCAAGATTTTATTTATTTATTGATTTGTGTTTCCATAATTCGTAGAATTCTGATATTTTTACCAGTAGCGTGGATGATTTTAAGTGGAGTTTAATGTGTAATAAACACATAAAATTGGAAAAGTTTTTGTGCGTGTTTTTAGAGTGATACAAAAATGTATTACTTTGTTGTTTGTTAGAAATGAATAAAAGGCAGTATTAAAAAAGGTTATTGTGTTCAAGGCCTATATTTGTTTTATATATGTATGTACACCATTTACTCTTAACTTAATTTTAACTTGACAACGGTGGCAGACTTGCCACCGAAACGTCGTTGCTTAATAATTTTTTTGGGTTTTTGAGGGGTTTTCCTTAATTCCGTTTCAGGGGATCGGCCAGTTCATAGAGGTCAATAGGGCTGAACAGGGTCAGCTCTGCTTAACCCCGGGACCAGACGCCAACCGGTCCCATTCTTTCTAGACAAACTTTTGGAGTGAACCCAACACAAAAGACCATTGAATAAATGAAGCCGCCTAACCAATATAGAGCATATCTTTAATTTAGAAAATAACTGTTATAATTCAAACAAATTCCTTTTTTATATTATCATATACTTAAAAAGTATAACGCAAATAGCATGGAAATTAATATGAAACAAAATTAAATACATTTTCACTTTGTTCTTTACCCATAAAGACAAAGCATTTCACTCTGAATGCATTTTCCTGAGACAAACCGCCAGTTTTCCTAATTTTCCAGAAAATAAGCCAACAAGATTGTGTTAGCATACATAGAACAAAGCCCTAATGAGGTTACCATTAGCAATATCATTCTACTCTTTGGCAAATATTAGCATGTAGACAAAGACTGATAATGTCATTTATATTTCTTAAAAGCTTTTCCTTATATCTAGCCTGCATTTTGGCTCATTTTCAAAATTTCTATCGCCTTACTATTTCGTTCGTGTTACTTTATTTTCAAAGGTCTCTAAATTTACCCGTTATGTCGTCTTTTCTTTATTTTACTTTAGAATTTATTTCTAAAAATTGGATAACCTAACAAGAGCAAAAAAGGTGAGAAGTTTTTTTAACGACTTTTTTGGTCATAAAATAAAATTTTATTGACAAAGCTGATACATAATCTAAAATACTAAAACCCAATATAAACACTAAGGATAAGAAAAAAACATATAATTTATAAAATCGGTTCAAATAAATAGTCATTTAAAACGTTAAATCATAAAAGTCACGTAAACTATAAAACGCTTTCTTGACTAAAAAGGATAATGGATAACTTTAAAAGAAATGATTAAAAACTAACAATAATAAATTCAAAAGACGGAGATATTGAAATCATATAATTTGTTAGAACTCGAGTTGCTAGACGGCGATAAGATAATAATAAAATTTTGAATTTGAGATTGTTGAGTTGCTAGACGGTAATAAACACAACACCCCATGCAATAAAATATCTTGTAAAACAAATGCTTTATATATATTTTTTCTGTTTTGCTTTATTTTTGCAATAAAATCCACTTATTTTAAAAAATAACGTACAGATTTTAATTATGTATTATTATTATTATTATTATTATGATACTCTTGGGTTTCATTAAGGAATTTAAAAAAAGGACTTGCTTACCAGAACTAACCATTCTTAAGTGTGTATTAGTCTTGGGTTTAATTAAGGAATTAAAAAAATGATTTGCTTATAAGAACTAACCACTGATAATTCCCTAAAATTGTGTTAATTACCCTGTTGGGCGCCGTACCCAGCTGCTTTACGGCGCGGTGTCGAAATTTCTTCTAACCTAATTTGACCCTTCGATTAACCCAGGCACAAACACAATTTGGTGTCGAAAGTTCGCCCGCCGATTTTAACTGACTGTAAAAAGGTCACGTACTGGAGTATTTTCCACCGTATTTAAAAAAATTTAGATAATTTTGCAAAAGTTAGAATTTGTCTATAAAAAGTTTAATATACTCATTTTTTATGGGGAGGGGTCCAACAATATATATCAATGACAGTGAAGTCACGTCTGGGTTACGTCCAGGAACTCAACTATCTCCCCGTCTAGCAACTCAATTATGTCCGTCTAGGAATTCAGAAATCTTAATCTGTTTTATTTAGGTTAGTCTAGCAACTCAAGTACACCGTATAATTTATACGGTCATAAAAAAAATATAATATGCAACACATACATAAAGTATCTTTTTTCACTTTATGCTCTTATTACACAAATTACTATTGTACATTGGCAACTGTTTTGATTTTGACACTTATTTTGAGTGAATCCATACTTACAGAAGGGATATTGAAGACTAAGATTACACACATTTGAGTTTACATCCACAATATCTACCCCTATTTGCCAGATTTAGTTCTATTTGACTTTTAACTAACTGTTTTTACATCGACAATGAAAGCATGTTTTAACAGTTTTACAGGTTTTTACTTAAAACATACAATAAATACATTAAAAAATTATGGAATAAGTGTTTTGTTCAAGTTCAAGTGGGATATACCGGGTGGTGTATCGCCAGACTGTCATAGAAAATCCCATGTAAATTTTGATACCCTTAGATATAGGATCCCCTATTGATTTAACAACAAAATTTTATTAGACTATTTTGAAAAAATAAGCTTACACACTAAATTTCGTTATTTCGTTATAAAATTATTAGTGTGTCAGTGTTTCCATCTTGCAGAGTAAAGATCCCTGGAGATGCCTTAAGCAATCGCTGGCAAAACGTCGGTAAACGATTTTAATTTGACGCGGTCCAAACCACCGTTAAAAACCAAGATTCTTCAGTTCTAGTACTTATACCTCAAATGATTTTAACATTAACCTTATAAAAACAATCATAGTAGAATTAATTTATTTTTAGTCACTAATTGCAATTACTCTTCAATTTTCTTAGAAACAATATCAAATTCCTTGTAGGGATTTGGTTGTAATTTAAATTTACTCCACACTTCGTCCACTAACTACATTTTGTACTTTTGTATTTGCATGAGATTTTTAAAACTTTCAAAAACATTTTGGTGTAACTTGGATTTATCTATTTGATACAACATTTTGGCATTTTGCGCCATAATTCTCATACTCGATTCTAAGCAAATACCTAAATGTATTCATTATTTGTGGAAATAACCGAAAATGAGTTTTGTTTTAAAGCATAGACGCAGTCAGGAATATTCTGCCGGTAAGCTGTTGGTTAAGCGGTAAGAGTGTCAAAACTATCAAAATAAAGCCACCCTATTAGTTTCATTTGACAATCTTGACACTCTGCTTACCCAACCGCTGAGTACTCGAGTACGCCCCATTGTGTGAGTGGGTTGCCATATGTGTAAACCAGTAAAAACTGCTGCTGACGTAATCCCAATCTAGACCCCCACGGCCCCTAATATAATCAATGTATTTCAAATAGTCTTAAACAATTTTGTTGTAAAAACAATAGGAAAACCCATATTTAAAGGTATTCAAATTAACATGGGATTTTCTCTGGCGATGCACCACCCGGTACCTATATTAAATAATTTAATTTATTTTAAAGCCTTATATCTTGTTACTTTTATTAAAACTACAAAATTTATTGAAAAACAAGTTTTTAACTCTTTTTACTTTAAAAGAAAACATGCTGCACCAGAATACTGTCAAGTGCGGCTATGGATTTTTAAAAAAGATGTCCTGGCCAAAGCACAGGAATTTTACTGGTTTTATACTCGGAAAGCTCGTTTTCAAGACAAGAAAAATTCGATATTGAATTCGGATTATGCGGCATATTCACATGAAAAATGATTTTCAGTGTTGAAATTGGGAGTTTCCTTAGAGTTTTCTAATATTTATGAACTTAATAGTGTCGCTAAATTTACTGACATCTTACTTTTATTGATCATACAGGTTGGGGCAAATTCGAAGATTTTTATAGGAAACACATCCATCTGTATTTTTGATACAAAATCTGACGTCCTTTTTCAGGGCTTACAAATTAATTCTAACTTAACCTTAATTAAATATCTTGCGTCGGTCGTTTACTCGCTTCAGCGTTATTTTATTTTTAACACGCTTTTATTAACTTGGGTTGTAACTATCTATCTGGCTGCCTATGTAACGGAATCTTTGAGCCTAATTTTAACCAACTTCCAGCTATTCGATTTCTTTGAAACTTTGCACACGTATTAAGGACCCATGACAATGCAATAATCTGCAAACAGTATCTCTTTATCTTTTTTTTTAATCGCCAGGAAAAAAAATTCCATTATATTATAAAAACAACACCTAGGATGCCATCTGTTGGAAAAATTTCAAACTTTGCTATTAAATGAAGAAGAAATTTTTAGTGAGTTGCAATCTTTTGCAAATTTTAAAATTTGCTACCATTGTCATTTCATAGGGGGCTGGTTATTTTCTTTGCTGCTGTAATTAAATAGTATGTTTACTGTTATATTAAGAATTTTTGTGCAATATAACGAACTAAAAAATGAAAAATAATTAATAGTTTAAAAAAACTAAAAAAACACGCTTTTTATATGCAACCGAACTAAAAATTAAAAAATAATTTTTCATTAAAAAAATATTTTCACTTCATAGTAAAAAGCGTGGGGTGCATTTTACTATTTTTCATAACTTTTCCATCATAGATATTGGCAAATATAATAATTATAACATTTAATATATTAAGCACCCCACGCTTTTTACTATGAAGTGAAAATATTTTTTTAATGAAAAATTATTTTTAATTTTTAGTTCGGTTGCATATAAAAGCGTGTTTTTTTAGTTTTTTTAAACTATTAATTATTTTGCTTTTTTTAATGTCTCCATACTCTTCTTATTTATACAGTGTGTCCACGAATGGACTTAACTACACCAGTAAAAAAAATATTTTTAATATTTCGATAAAACTGCATTTTTCATGAAAATTGTTGCTTTGTTTGAAAATAATGAAAGATAGAGTAAAATTTTTCGTAGGATATACAGAGTGTTTAAAATCGCAAATCGCGAAAATATTACTTTGAAAATTTTGAAAAAGTTAGAATAGACTGCCTATTTAGAGCGTAAAAAAGTTATCAAAAGTGTTTTATATATTTTTTGCTATTGGTTATGTTTCTTAATGTTAATATATATATATATATATATATATATATATATATATATATATACATATACATATATATATATATATATATTATTGGGAAAAAAGTTATGAATATTTTTTTAACCACTCATTTCAGTAGCGTGAAAAAGGTAAAAAATTTTAAACTCTTTGTTAAATATATCGTTAAGTTTGTTTGATATTGTATGCATATAAAAGAAAAATTAATTATTTATAAAAAAACACATTTATTTTAGTTTATACCTAATTTTTCCTAGTAATGATAAGCGATAAGAAAAAAAATGTATGGGACTTTTTGGTTACTTTTTTATGCTTTTTATTTAGGCATTTCCAAAAAAATGTATTTTTTTATTAAAGCTTTTAGCATTTCAGACAAAGCAAAAATTTTTATGAAGAATACCTTTTTTGAAATATTAAAAAAATAAAACAATTTACAGGTATAATTAGGTCCGTCCGTGGACACACTGTATATTCTTTTAATTTTGTAAAATACCAACAATTTTTATGTTTATTTTGACTATTCTTTTCGGTTTTTACTAAGATGACGCATTTTTTAAATAATTTATTCATACACATTTTGAATAGTCAAAATAGTCGCCTTTTAAAAGCATATTACGTTATTTAATATTGTTATTGAGTAGAAAGTAGACCATGCAGAAAGGTAAAGGCGTAAAACAACTAATAATTTTTATTTTTAATTTAATAATCGTAAAAAATAATCGTATTTTAAGAGTAAACCACATTTATCTTTTTGTTGTTTTACATTAAAAACTTTCCGATAACGTTTTCTAACACGTTAAATTTTCATATAACAGAAAACAACTATGTAAACATATGTAGGTAAGTAAAAATCCCTGACAGTATTCACGAATACACAAAGACATTTAATACATGGATCCGCATGGGCGTAGCCAGGATTTTGTTTATGGGGGGAGAGAATACATTTTTTAAATACAAATTTTTGACAACAAAAGAAAAAAGTCTTCAGGTTAGAGAAGACCTGATAAAAGGGAAATACTTTTTTTCCTTTTTGGGCCCCCTTCTTACCAGCCGCCTGGAGCGGTCCGCTCCCCCTCGTTACACTAGTGCACACGTGCATTGTTTGATTTATTTCTATCACTACCAGTTAACCCGGAAATATGTTTTTGAATTTTAAATGGCATCGATATATTCTATCTTCCTTCAATAGTACATGTCATATTTAAATATTTCTGCTTTCAAGAATTTCATGTTCAAAATAAGCTTTAACGGCTAATTTTAGGTCAAGTAGTAAGTAATATGCCTTTAATTCTTTTACTGCAATTAGGAAACACAATATATATTTTTAATACCTTTATCGTTGCGGATTTCCTAAATCTACGTATAATTTTAACATCAACAAAAACTTATTTATCTTGTCCATAGATAGGGAGGAGGGGCAGCTGCCCCCTGCCGGTACCTGGCTAGGCCCATGTGGATCCGCCAGTACAATATAAAATATTTTTACATGATACATAACTCACAAATAACTCATATTTGAAACAGCCTTTTAAAATTGATTATATTTAAAGTGTTAAAATTAGTGTCTTATTAATTTAAGTATTGTCGGTTTGACACCTAACACAAAACCTACTTGTACTTATAATTGTCATACTAATTTTAAATAGACATAGATGAGTATCAACTAATGTATCTTTAATCAACTTGTTCTAGCAACAATACTGCCTAATTTTTACTTATTAATAACTATTAATAACTATAAAAATATTTGTAGGAGAGCTATAGTAAACCAGTAAGGTTGGACCTGTAAGGCTAGAAATTTGTATACTGATGAGTCATAGCATGCTAAGTACGACAATCATCACCTGGCAAGCAGCAGCCCTGCACATTATCACCCTGTATATTTTTAAAAGTTTTAAAAACTAAAAAAACTAAAAAACTAAAAACTGAAAAAACTTGGGAGCTGTAAGCTTAAAATTTGTCTAGGATTTGGTTCATTTATAGTAAGGTTTAACGAAAAAAATTGACAAGCGTTTTCGATGACCACAAGTACCTGCCAGGCGAACTGAGAGGTGTGGCTGATTTGGATGGCCATATTTCCAAAACTAATAAAGTTAGGAGTACCTAATGTGGTATTTCCTAAAAGCTCTTTTAAGATCGTTTCAATAATATTATAATATACAGGGTGCCTCATAAAAATAACAAAAACTTTTTCTATGTATGTTAACAACAGTATCACCCTTAAAAAGAGCTTTATGAAAACAGCAAATTAGGTACATCTAACTCTATTACTTTTGGAATGACCATCCAAATGAGTCACACCTTTAGTTTGCCTGGCAGGTAGTTATGCTCATCGAAAACGCCTGTCAATTTTTTTTCAAACCTTACTATAAATGAACTAAATCCTGAAAAATTTCAAGCTAACAGCTCCAAGTTTTCTTTTATTATTTTTTTAAACTTTCAAAAATATACAGGATAATGATGTGCAGGGCTGATGCTTACCAGGTGATAATTGTCGTACTAAGCATGCTATGACTCATCACTATACAAATTTCTAGCCTTACAGACCCAACGTTTCTCGAAGGGTTCACTAGCTCTGGGACTATATTTACATTGGGATAAAACGTACAAAAAAAAATGGCTGCAGGTGTTTGTTACTACATACCAATTATCCTACCACCATGCCCTGTCACAATTTTAAATGAAACTTAAATAATGACCTAACAGTGAGACAATGAGGCCTAATCTTCGCTTATTCTTTATTTTTCTTTATTTCTTTTAATTAGCCCTAATAAGTGTGAAAGAGAAATAAACTTCACTGCTGCATTTAAGATAAATTAAAAATTTATGTAGCTGGTTATAAAAGATATATTTTTATTGACGCTAAAATAAATGTAACGGTTTTTTGTATCCAAAGATAAAAAGTTTGATACAAATGAGCATTCTGAGTTTGGACAAACATTTTTTGCACGTCTATCATTTTTGCATTATGTTGTCTTCCCAGGTAGCGTAAAATGGAGACTATTTGCCTTTAACCCAGGCGACTCAAGTTCGATACCCTCCCGGGAACACAATTTTAAGTAATTGTACATAAACTAGTGTCTATGGTAGTACAACCATGTTGTGTAAAAGATACTGTGAAATACAATAGCTGCATGTTTTGGTACTTGGATAACGCTGACAGTACAGAAAAAAAATGGCTTGTTAATTATCCTAAAACTCAGCTATATTGGTACTTGGGCATCTATATAGTAGTGAGCAGTCGTAAAGAAGAAAAAAAAGCCCAAACCATTAAAACAACAAGGGTGTGCATTAGCCTGGGACAAAAAATTGACTTGTGTATGAAAAATTTATCGAAAGTATTAATTGTTCAAGGTGACAATAAAAAAATATTATAAAGGTTTCAGTCCTAAATATTAAAATTAAAAGGACTAACAGTTTTTTAAAATGCTTATTATTGATCTAAAAATTTTTACCAATACACAGTCATAACAAATTTTCTACAAAAAAGCTCTCTTCGTAATTTGTCGTCAAACAAGCTGTTTCCATGTATGTAATCGAGCTTTGAACATTGCACTATTTTTTTCAATTTTGTTTTTGGAGTTCGGATCTTTGCCACTACTAGAAATATTAATATTTAAATAAATCAAATACATAATTATGTTTAAAGGAAATTTGATGCGGTTCCAAAAAGGATTCCTAACATTTTTCAATGAATTTACTGCTTCAAAAGTTATTCGAGGTTGAAGTTGAATCCACTGATCTCGATGGATTGCCAATGTTATTACCTGCGCGAAACAAAAGTTACATTTCATGGGCGAAAAAACCGGTTTCTGCGCAAGCAAGGTTGAGTATAAACGCACCCGGCGCCAAACAGACTATCCGCATTATCGGAAAGAATTTGTCGACGGCGTCCCGGTTTTCTGTTCGAAGTACGGTAGCTAACGGTCAGACCGCGGAGAGAGTGTACGTGTGCTGGTGTTTGTATTTTGCCACGGCTTTTAAGTGCGCATGTTCGTCCACCCTCGATTTGTTTACTGCGCAAAGTCGTAAAAATCCGTAAAATGCTTCTTGCCACTGCGGATCTAAATGTAGGTTATCTATGGTTAAATCCAAAAATAATTTCTGATTATTTGTTATTAAAGGTAGTAACAAAATCCAACCTCAAGAAACAAAATTGAATAAAAAATAGTTCAATTGCATAAAAACAATTATTGTTGGAAAATAACTTTTAGTGGCGAAATAGACCTTTTAATATTAATATTAAGGGCTCAATCCTTCACGATATTTTTATGTCACTTTAAACAATGTTTTCGACAGATTTTTCAAAACACGAAAAGTCGAGTTTTTGGGCCAGTTTAGTGTATAATATCAAAGAATACCAATCCATAGAACCCCACAAGTGAGATTTCAGCTTACCCTAAAAATGTTTAGTACCTATCGCGACCAACAGAAGGCGAAAGTAGTACGATGTCGCTTTGCTAATACGATTACCATCAGAAATTGATAGCAGTCGCTGACGAGCAGTCGGCCCGATCAGTTAGAGTGAGGATATACGCAAAATTTAATAAAAATAAAATCCCCGATAAATTGTAGTATCCATAAGATTATTAAATTTATGATTTCAGAATAGGATATATCGATGGGTTTTTGACAAAACATCGTAAGCAACAATCGTCAGTTTTACGGGAAACGTTTTTTTTATTGGCTTTATTTCAGATCAAGATATGTTCTATATTGGTTCGGCGGTTCATTTAATTAATGGTAGTTATTTGGATACACAATAAAAAATAAATTAATAGTACCAAAAGAAATAAAGCAAGTAATTAGAGAACTAAAAATCGACGTTTTGGTGGCAAATCTGCCACCGTTGTTAAGATAAATTGAATAAAAATAAAAATATAAAAATGAACTATTATTTAGGTTTAGAATTTTAAAATTTGTTCCCTTTTTTTTAGGAGATTCTGAAAGTTTTGACATGAAACGTTAAATATGTTTGTTTTTGTGATTCATATTAAGAAGAAATCTAAAATAAAAACATTCAGATCACGGTTTTTCTTTAAAAATAACGCGTTGGGAAGAAAAAATCGTTTTCCGTAAAATTGGCGAATGTCGCTTACGATGTTTTGTAAAAACGCATCGATATATCCTATTCTGATATAATAAATTTAATAATCTTATTAAATTTTGCGTATATCCTCACTCTAACTGATCGGGCCGACTGCTCGTCAGCGACTGGTATCAATTTCTGATGGTAATCGTATTAGCAAAGCGACATCGTATTACTTTCACCATCTGTTGGTCGCGGTAGGTAGTAAAAATTTTTAGGGTACGCTAAAATCTCACTTGTGGGGTTCTATGGATTGGTATTCTTTGATAATATGTACATGTCATATACACCTCTACATTATTTAGTATCTTGTTAGCATTAATTCCTGTTTTAATCCGTTGGCTAATAAATAAATAAATAAGGTAGACTGCGATTTAGCAGAAAAAAACCACGCAGTCATCAGTTCTGTCTCACTTTCAAATTATTCCCCTTTTTGTTGCTCGCACACTATTTAAACGACGCGATTAGAAAGAAACAGTTGATTGCCGTCTTTATTTCTATAACGCCTCTGGCTTCTTCTCAGCTGAATTCTAGTTATTCTAATTTAGTATAGATTATTTTATATTTTTAATTTACATTTATATTAAAAAGTCATATTAAGTCATTTTTTCTTAATTAAACCGCCTTACTTATAATACAGGTTTTATGGACCTTTAATTTAATTGATGTAGATTATCTAATATTATCTTTATAATACAATTATAGTTTTTTTTAATATGATAGACCACCAAGTGTCTCATTTCAAAGCTACAATAACAGAATCAGATAAAGCTTTATCATTATATCATTTTAAAAAGTAGCTTTACTACAATGAATATTCTATTGTTAGCAAGATTTTTAATATCATCTTTCTCTATTATTATGCATTGTCGCATAATGATAACCAAGCTTATAATATATGAATGATGTAGAGACGTTATTAGTTCTATTTTTTAAACGACTTCAAAAAAAATTGCTGTCTCTGAATTTTGGGTCTGTCTAATAAAAATTTTACGAATTTTCATTAACGTTGCAAAATTACTAAAATACTTTTGGATCCACACTCTTTCCGCGGTCTTCGAGTAGTGCGGTTCACGTTTACGTAGAGGTCTACATAGACTTCCCGGGTAGGCGGCTGAAGGCGTCGTACGAGCGTAGCTGTACCCTTGGGGATCGAGAAAAGATTCACGCTAAATTGAGGTTTCGTTCTTCTGGGGCTAAGCGCTGTGAGTGAAGATTTCTAAAGCCTGAAGTTTTTACGTTCTGGTGTTGAACACATGGTGTCTTCGTATGGTGGAGGAGGTGCGCATGCCTTGCGGAAAAACGTTAGTAGTGAAAGTGACGGTTATGCGCGATACCAGTAGCAGCCTTTGGCTTGACAGCCACAATTTATGCATGTTCAGAAGTTCATCGCTGGTTGTTGATTTAAATATTTAAATATTTTGAACCGGAATTTCTGGAGCGGTAAGCTCAACCATCCAGATTTTCCAACCACATAGAGCTGGCAATTGCCTTGCAGCAACGCCATAAACAAAGCAGTATCCAGTACTTTTGGATCGCCAGCAACTTTTCTATTGTTTTTTGATAACAGGTGTGCTATTTTGCCAGACAAGCGTACAAAACGTGTATAAGCATAGTGTGTTTGGCAGGCGCGGCCGGTGATTTTTTTCAGGTTAAACAAATTTGAGCAAGTGAATTAGCTCTGTATTAGAAGAGGTTTACAAAGTTGTAGTTCTTTTTTTAGTCCTTTGTTATTACTTTTACTTTTATATTTTGTTAAAAAAAGGCTTGCAGGTAAAATTTATGCAATTGGATTACTCTCTGACCTAAGACCTTCTGAACGAGCCGCGCCTGATATTGGGGTTATTAGGATATCCGGGATTTATCGCTCATTGTTGGCGACAGTATTGAGCCCTGAAGCACTAAAGCATTAGTTTGGTGAAAATTTGAAGAGTAACCATCTACAACAACTGAAATACATCATTTAGAAAAAAATTAGAGGGCAAAAAGGTCAAGCAGGAGAAAAGTCGTGCCAAACCTGGTCGAAAGCTGAAAAGAAGATCTGCTGTAGATCTCTTGTGACGAAATCCATATTGCCTGTCATGCAAAATTTTATCTTTTCTAAATAGTTAAAAATTTGCGAATTAATGAGTTTCTCAATTACTTTACAAACAACTGAAAAAAGTGAAATGGGTCTATAGTTAGATGTTAAATGGAAGAGTTTGAGATTCTTTCTTTAAAATACGTTTAACACGTGCAGCTTTCAGCCCTTCGGAAAAATACCCCTGTCATAAGAAATTAGAAAGAGCCGAGTCAAAATGGGTGCAAGTTCTAAAGCATATTTTTTTAAATCGACTGCAGGTATGCCATCCAGCCCAGGCGATTTGCGGGAAGAATAAGGGTAGAATGGGCAGCAAATTGTTTAGCAAATAATGCGGTATTTCTTTTAGAGGTAGAAATTATTTCATCTTCCAAGGTTAGGTGGAAAAGAACTGGTACAAAAATTCCAACTTATGTCTTTGGCAAATGACTATATAGATTTGCTGCCATTTGAGCAAGAACGAGCTTTGTTTTTATACGATTATCGAAGGAGTCTTTGACTTCTGAAATAGTGTGATTCTATGGGTTTCTTGCTTCTATGCTAGCCTGTCGATTTTCTTAACTAGGATTCTGTAAGAACTTCTTGTGATCCTGGTTTTTTTTTAGAATTATAGGTTTTTCATATGATTTAGGAAACCAGGGTTTGTGATTTGGGAGTTTTTTGGTATGAGTAACATACAGGTTTTATTGCCCAATTGGATTGATCCTGTCAGTTTTTTACACATTTCAAAAGGATCCCAGTCGGCTGAGCTGTAGTGCCAGACTGTGCGTAGTGGCATGCATTCATTTACCTCATGATTACTTAGGATTACCTCAAGAATTATTTGATAAATCAAACATTTTTCGCATCCGTACTAAATTAATATTTGTATTCAATAATTGTAATACATTTTTTTTAAATTTAACACGAAATGTATTCAGTTTTATTCTAAGCATTAATGAATAAATAAATAAATTATGTACTTGTAATAAACCTATTAACTCATATGAAAAATTAAAATGTTTTTAAATATCCTCTATGTGTTTTAATGGTCCACATGTAAAAATATCTTTTAAACTATGTAAATCGCTGCTCATAGAAATTAAGATATAAATCTTATCTTTATATCATTGTCAAACCATCAGTACCTGCATTACTCAATTGAATGGAAATTTAAGATACCGAGTTCCAACTAATGAACAGGAAGGAAGGGAATCGTTGAGATTTTAAGGAAAAAGAAAGGGTTATTGGGTGTATAAAGCAACCTGCAATTTTTTTGCAATCGTTTAACCCCCTTATAACCTTATATACAGAGTATTAAAAAGAACGCCAAAACTTTAAGGGACAATTTGCATGTATATATATATATATATATATGTATATATATACATGTATATATATATATATATATATATATATATATATATATTATGGGTGCGCAAATTCTTTCTTCTTAAAATCAGGGTGTTAAACTCAATACAAATATGTTTTTCAGTGGTTTTTTGAGCAGCACTTAAACGAATATTTGTGACAATAAAATTTACCCCACTGACTTTTGGCATTTTATATTTATTTTTATTAATTAAGCAAATAAAAATACTGTTGTATATCTTGTTTACTTTTCGAGAAAAAAATCCACCCTATTTCATACCCTAAAAATGGAAACAAATATAATTTTTCATTATTTTTTAATAACAATTATGTGACAATGGCAAGAAATACTTAATAAAATAATATTAACAATAGAAAAACATTTTTACTAAATTAGGTGTTTTTAAAAGATTCCGTATATTTGTTGTGTGTTCCAGGGATATGCACTAAGGCTGAGTTTTTTTTAACTTAGCAAGGTAAGGATTTAAAATCAAACGACCAAAGACAGGTTTATTTGGTTGCTTAATCCAAAAAAGTAATAAAAAATGAACAAGTGGCGTATATTTTTCTGTCACCAATATTCGTTCAGCTGCAGCTCGGGACGTCATTGAATTTTATTTAAGGTTGGGCTTAATTAGCCCCCTAATACTAAAAATAATACTTATTTTTGAATTGTAACCAAACGAGTAACGATTTCTATTGTAAAACAATATATTGAGGAGACATGGAAAAAACCCCGTCATTGCATAAAAAGGTGGATTTTGGCAGGAAAATGCAAGAATTGAAGTTTACTTATTAAAACCGAAAATGTAAATAGTTTTAAACAATGCTAGTGGGATTTATAAGTATACAGGGTGAGGTCAAGCCTGATATATCCTCATTATTTTAATACACCTCATATAACGGCAACCTTTATTTTTTTATTAAATACGTGCTAAATCTAGTTGATCCAATATATTATGTACTTTTAAATAGTAAAAACGTACCAAAAAAAACTTAATACATTTTTGTTTAAAATTCCCACAGCTTTATTTATAAAATAAAAAAATAAAAAACGTACTGATATATTAGTACTGTCAGGTAGAATAAAAAAATAAAAATTCGCATTATACAAGGCAATTTTAAAGAAATTTAATTTAATAATTTTTTTTAATCATTGCCTTAACTACATTTTTGGCCACCTTTGGCGATACCTTTTTTCAATCGAGGTTTAAATACTTTATTTGATATAGAACAGTTTTTGTTCGGTAAACAGATGAAAGAAGGTCACATTCTATTCGGATCTTAGAGAATTTGGGTTTTTGCAAATGTTAGCGTAATTAACTTAAAGCTTTTAATATTTTAAATATAAAATAAATAAAAAAATCACTGATCATTTATTTTTCTGCTATCTATTTGAAACCACACTAAAACAGTATATCTAAAGTTAATACCTTAACAAACAGGGTATTAAATTTCTAAGTGCAATCTCTTGACATCAGGGATCAATGAAACCTGTAACCGAATCTGTGTTATATCATGCGGATCCGGAAGACGTAATCCGATACTCTTGGGTGATATCTAAAGTAATACTAATTTCTCTATTTAGAGAAAATATTTTCTAGAGCTTGTCGCGATTGTAAATGGAACTTTGGTTTTTTCCATAATTAAAATAGTTATTAATATTTACTTAGTCCATAAATTACGTAATGCGTTTTTCACATTTTGGACCCCTTCCCCTCTAGTAATATTTTCCTTAACCCCATCCCCAACCCCTAATCTCACGTAGAATTTATAAAATTGATTTTGTGACCAAAATAATGTTGAAGAACAAGAAAAAGTCCTCCACCCAAAAAGTAACACTACATTACGTTTTTCTGAGGGAACCTGCCCCGAAATTCGTTAACTTTTTCCTGTTTCTAGCTGCAGGAAAATTACGTGATATTTGCACCGACCCCCCTCCCCCATGGTGAGATTTGGTGAGATTCTCCTCGACCCCCTTTCCCCTAAATGTCTCATATAATTTATTGGACGCCCCCTTACAAAGTTTTCTACATTCTACAGTAGCAAGAAAAGAAAAAAGCAATTTACTATAAAAATCGTTTTTAACCGACTTCAAAAACGTGGAGGTTCTCAATTCGCCTGTATATTTGTTTTGTGTGTAGGTTACGCGATTTCTCCGGCGTTTGTGAACCGATTTTAAAAATTATTTTTTTACTTGAAAGATTGTACTTTCGCCGTGACCGTGGTCCCATAGCAAAATCAAGTCGGGATCGCGAGAGAGAAAGGGACCAGACTTATTTTTCTCTCTGCCGTACGTTGCTCCTGCGGCAAAGCTGCCTCTAGTAGGAAATATGCTTAATAATAAAAAGGCGCAATCAGAATCAACAATCTTGAGGCAAAATTAACCTTTTTACCGAACTAAAGAGGTACTAGTAGTGTTTTTACACTACAGTAAAAATTACAAGCACGTGTAATTTGATTGGTTGAAAGCGCTACAAACGGTCATGCAAAACTGTCACATTTGGAGGATCATGATTAATTCTGGTTAGTTAAACCTTTTTTTTTAATTCTCCATTAAATTTGCTTTTTTATTTTTTATTATTTTTTTCTTTTTAGTAAGTTTTACTATTGTTTTAAAGTCGATTTAATTAAAAAAAAACTGTTGCACAATTGCATACCGATCTGAAAAGTGTGCATAATCTTATAATTTACGATCTCCACGGCTTTGTTTTTAGCTCTTTTCTTTCCAATCTATAGTGGGGGTCGTCCGGAGCATGAGCTACCTATTCTGCTTAGAACCCCTTGACATTAAAGCTAAAGAAGGGGCTATTAAAACAGCTTCTAAACTTAAATCAAGTGGAAGGCAAAAAGAAAAATCATATGACACCAAGAATCTACGACTTCCACGGAAAGAATAAAACAAAGATCCTGGATAAAAACAAATGGCCGGATTATATGGAGAACATTGGTGTGATACACAAGTAGGGCTAAAAATAGGAGTCACACTGAAGTTGGAGTTTAAAGTGATAATTCCAGAATTAGCCTTCGTCCTTGGATATCATTTAATAGTTTTTCAAATGGTATATGCGATTTGAGCTTGTGCAATGGACCAAAGACTGGACCCAAGAAAGTTTAAGAAAACAAAGATTATGCTTGTTACGCCACTGAATTCTACTTAAAAATCTCAAAACTTTTCTATTTACATGTTTTTTCTATCTTTATTATCAAGCGTGTGCCTGGCGAAAATTGACAAAATTTGAAAAACTCCTTGTATCTCCAAAACGAATCAAGGAAGCCATGATTTACATTTATCATTGAATTTCTTTAAAAAATTGAAATTGAGATTGCGCAATTAGATTTGTTCTATCTCTTTTGGTTTTTGCTATACCCTGCAAGGTCAACGAAAAGGCGGCACCTGTACAATGGACAATGGCTTGGCTGAGTGCGCGGTAAATCTCTTTGAAAAAAAAATTATTAGTGTGCGAGTAACTATACAAAGACACCATATTTTTTAAAGTTTACTATAGAAAGTAAACGTAAAAGTTTCCCTCGTTGTAAATTTTCCCAAAAAATTAAAGTTTTAGCGTTTTAGCAGTTAGCGGCATTGTTAGAAGGTTATTAATGTCCGAATGTTCGCTGGCTTTAGCGGAACATTTTAACTGATAATTATTGCTGTTTAATAATAATTTATAACGTCGGAACGCCCTATTAAATTATTGCAGTTGCACTACGAACTAGTTTCGGTGTTGTGGTTTCTTTCTTTTCTGTTCTACATTATCCGGAGATGATTTGTGGTTTTCGGAAAATTGGGCTAAAATGTGTGGTATGCGTTGTGTTATGTTTGCTGCATTTCGTAATTGAACTTGCTTTTTCTCTACACGTTTTATTGTTAACGATCACATTAAAGAGTGCAATAATACCGGGTCAATTTCAAAAGTAAGACATATCTTTAGGGTCTCTCAAAAAATCAAAATTAGATTTTCACATTGGTGTCTACTTAAAATTCGATAAAATATCATGCAGACTTGTTTGCTAAAATATTTTTGTGTCTGCAGCTGTCAATAATTATTTATAAAATATGTCAAAAGTGGCATATTTAACGAGTAATTCCAAAAACTATGAACTAGTTTCGGTGTTGTAGTTTATTTCTTTTCTGTTCTACAATATCCGGAGATGATTTGTGGTTTTCGAAAAATTGGGCTAAAATGTGTGGTATGCTTTGTGCTGCGTTTGCTGCATTTCGTAATTGAACTTGCTTTTTCTCTATACGTTTTTTTGTTAACGATCTGATTAAAGGGTGCAATAATACCGGGTGAGTTTCAAAAGTTACAGGTATATTTAGCGTCTCACAAAAAAAAAGATTTTCACATTGGTTTCTACTTTACATTCTATACAAAGTCATGCAGACTTGCTTATTAAAATAGTTTTGTTTCCAAAATTGTCATTTGACGAGAATTTCCAAAAAATACGAACTATTTAGTTTCGGTGTGGTGGTTCCTTTCTTTTCTGTTTTACATTATCCGGAGATAATTTGTGGTTTTCCGAAAATTGGGTTAAAATGTGTGGTATGCTTTGTGCAATGTTAGCTGCATTTCATTGATTTTTGATATGTTGTTCTCCTTCCTTTTCTGGATAGACTTTGGGCTGTCTGGCTGGCGATAGTGGTTGCGTTTATTAGGTTGCATCCTACTTGTAAGGTAATAATCCAAGGTTTGAAAAACATTTTAAGAAACCTAATTTTATAATTTTTGTCTTTAGATAGGTTTACCAAACATATTTTGTTTTATTGCCAGACACTTTTATCATTGCTAATTATAAAGTAGTCCCCCTTCTAACCTATGAAGCGTCCAGTATATTTTGATGAAACTTGGAACGATATTATATGACCAAGGTCTGCATTATTTGACATATCAGTGACAACTTTAAATCTCAAGGTCAACGTCACAGCTGGATGCCAACGCAACTGCTACCGCCAAACAGATAACCGTGGATCTACCCTAAAGAGGAGAGGGGGCAACATATCAAAACATTTTTAGTTTCGACTTTAAATTCTATAAAAAATCATGCAGATTTGCTTTTTAAAATATTTTTGTGTCCGCAGCTGTCAATATTTTTTTTTCTGTTCAATATTATCCGGAGATGATTTGTGGTTTTCGCAAAATTGGGGCTAAAATGTCTGGTATGCTTTGTGCAATGTTTGCTGCATTTCGTAATTGAACTTGCTTTTTCTCTATACGTTTTATTGTTAACAATCACATTAAAGGGTGCAATAATACCGGGTATATCTCAAAAGTAAGACGTATCTTTAGGGCTCACAAAAAATCAAAATTTTATTTTCACATTGCTGTCTTGCTTAAATATTTTTGTGTCGGCAACCATCAATAATTATTTTTAAAATTATGTCGAAAGTGGTATATTTGACGAGAATTTACTATAGACTACCCTATGTTTTATATTTTTAGACCCTAAATTAATGTTTTTTAAATTTTAAAATTGAATTTACATAGTGGGCCCATGATATTGACTTTAAAACCACCGAATAAAGGTGGCCGACAGTTCATAACTTATTTACATTTTACGGCAAAATCAGAGTTTTGACTATTTTACCCACCCAGCATCCCTATTCACCACGCGGTTTCTTAAGTTTTTAATTAATTAAAAACTTAATATGTTAAAACAGCCCTACTGTCTTTATCATTTAAACAGTGTCCAAAATCAGTATGTATCTATGATTTTTAAAAGGACTTTTTATTTAAAACAAAATACTAAAAACCCTGTATAAAACGGATACCTTCAAAATTTAAAAATCATTAATAATTGTGGCAACAATGTTATACACAGTTTTTCACTTTTTGTTTTAAATTGAATGTATTATTGAAAATAGTGAATACATACTGGGTGTTAATATCTAATCTATTTTTTTTTAATTTCGTAAAAAAACTAATGCAAAACCTTTAAAAGGTGCTTTTTATTACTTCCAATCAATCTAATGCATGAATTAACATATTAAAAGAACTAATATTTTGTAACACCTAATAGTTATTTCTAAATTCTATAAAAAAAATACTATTTTTTTCCGTTTCCACAATTATACAATATAAAAAATATAAATTAAATCCACGTTTCAAAAAGGCAATCCTTCACAAAAACCTAAATTTCCATCATTGTATTTTTGTATTTTTGCCCAAGGTTTTTGCAAAGCGCGAACAAAAATACAAAACACCACGAGAAATAAAACGAGTCCAGATAGAGAACTGATTTAAAAGCGGAGCGCATTGCCTGGTTTCATCGAGGAATATAAATAAAAAGGCATTATATGTTTTTCTAAAGTTACGAATTCTTGCGTCATAGGCGGGACTTGGAACGAAATGCATAAATAGTGAGATTGAGGGTGATATTTTTTGTTAAAGTTATTTAACTAGCACACCATTGTAGAGAACATCACGTTCATTGCGTGTTGTGCAAAATGGAAAAAAATAGTCTTATCATTGGCGTAATAGTCTAAGCCCTTTATCTACAGGGTGTAACATAAGTGATGACTTTAATTTTAAGGGATGATTCCCTGTAGTTTTTTAGGTAAAAAGTTCATATAAGCATATTATATGTCCGGAGAAGCGATCTACAGGACGTTAAAGTTTTTAAAAAGAGTATGAAATTTGGTACACTCATTAAATGTAATAAGGCGCCTGTAAAGTTTCACCTAGATTAGGAATATTCGGTCCAGTGGTGTCTCAGTGGGCACCAGAACCAATATTATTGAGAAAAAAAAGTACGCCACGGACTTTTTATAAAATGTTTATATATATATATATATATATATATATATATATATATATATATATATATATATATATATATATATATATATATATATATATATTTATTTTTTTTTGATTAACTAATTAAATATGCAACTTTTTTGTTTTTTCTTCGTAGCTCGCTTTGTTTTCAAAAAATTGAAGCTAAGTGATACTAAAAGTATTTATAAACAGCTAATAAAATCCAAAATTAAAATAAAAACCATTTTTAACATTGATAAATAAGGAATATGACGATGTTTGATAAAATACATCTAATTTATTTTAAGGCAAATAATTGTTTTTTTTTATTTTGGTTTTTTTACCATGTTGTCTATGGGGTCTTTTTAGAAGAAATTAAAGTGGTTTTAATTTTTTTCTTGAAAACGAAGCTAGATACGACAAAAATTTTAAAGACTAAAAAGTTCTATTTTTAATTGCTTCTAATCTAGGTACGTAAAGGTGTACCTAGGCGTCCTTTGACCTTAAATGAATGTACCAAATTGCATTCAAATTTGTTAAAGCGTCTTTAAGATATTTAAAAATACCGATTTTTTTTTAATTTAACGCCCCCCGTATCCCTCGGAAACAAAGCGTCTCCGGACATATGTTTATATAAACTTTTTGCTTAAAAACTTACAAGGAATTATCGCCTAAAATTAAAGTCCTTACTTATATTACACCCTGTATAATAATATTAGAAAGAAGTAAAGTTTGTAACTTTGATTGTTTGTGTGTTTGTTGGAAAGGGATAATTTTCGGAAATACTGAACCGATTATGAAAATTCATTCACAATTAGAAAGCTACACTATTCAGAAGTACTATAGACTATGTTTTGTTATGAACAAAAAGCTCAAAGAAAAATTATGGCATATGTTATATTGACATGATTTTTAAGCGATTTAGAAGCGAGCGAAAAGTATAAATTTTAAAAATTTTAGAAACTTTCTTATTCTTTTTATCTTTCTCCGCTTTAATTTTAAAATTATTTTTAAATAACCTTTATAAAATCCTTACCTAAAGCTTTTGAAATAGAAATTTTAAAGATATATTCCATTTTTACGTATCTAAACTAAATAAAAATTTAATTTAAAGTGAATATTAAATCAGCTCCCGTTCTTTTCTAGACTAATACGTACGTAAATCAAAAATGTAGAATTTAAATTTTGCGGTTTGAAATTGGAGCTCGATTTGCATCTGAAGTGGTTTGTGGAGATTTAAGTAACCGAGATTTTGGTCCGATATTTATCTTGAAAACATTTAAACATTGTGGCTGGCATACATGCATTTCAAACAAAACTATTTTAAGAAAAATACAAGGTGAGTTTTTTATGTTTAAAATAAGTATTTCAAAGACAGATGCAGCTACAGAAATGCTTAAATGAAAAAAAAAATAGTTTTTAATGCTTAGTTTAAAGTACTTTTAGTTATTTTCAAAAAATTAAGGCTTTCTAGATGGCATGTTTTTATTGCCCTTTTATACCCTTAGTCAATATTTTATTTACAATTCACACTTCGCGTATCCTTCGCTTACGAGTGTTCTGTACTCTTATCAGGGGCGGTCATAAGGGGCGTCACTTCCTTTGTAACCGATTAAGTTTTGTTTACCTAAACACACTTATTTGCAAATTTGGACATTAAATGATGATATGGCCCCCTCGGAAAGTTGATATGACCGCCCCTGACTCTTATACATTCCTTTACACTTTATTTAGAGATACCCTAAATTAACTTATTTCTTTTGTTTATTTACCCCTAGAATATCTAGACGAATAACCTTCATGCAAAAAATCACGTAATTTATAAATGAACTATTAACTGTAGGATACTTGAACTAGAATACCTACTTCGTATTTCTATTCTATTCTATTTTTTTCTTGGTTTTGATCCCTTTAGGTCCAATCCACCACTCTCCCCTTCCGGACTATGCTTTCCAGGGCTTCGTCGGCGGAAAATCTGCATAATCGAGCTCGTAGCTCCCAGAAAATTCCAAAAAGAAAAACAAAAATAATTCTGTAATCGATGCAATGCATAAATTGTCGGCTGTCAAACCAAGACCTGCTACTGATGTTACGTATAACATTCACTTTCACTACTGACAGTTCCCATGGCACGCCCATCTATTTCCCGCCATTTAAGAAATGCTTCGTGTTCACCACCAAACAGGATACCATCAGCTTATAGGAATCTTCGCTCACAGCGCTTAGATCCAGAAGAAAGATGTTGTCAATTTAGCGTGAATCCTTCCCTTAATCCCCGAAGGTAAAAACGTCCGTTTGGCACCTCTAACCGCCACTCCGGGAAGAACTTTGTAGTCCTTTACGCACGTCCGCACTGTCCGGAGGTCAAACAAAGAGTCTACTCCGTATTTAAGTCTGTAAAATAAAACACTTGATCGATGCGTGGACAATTTACTAGAAGCTTTATTTTTTTCACTAGCAATACTACTACTGTTGGTAACATTGTCTTTTGTCACGGCAATATATTCTTCAATTTAACCGTCTCGTTTATTCGATCATCATTCGCCGGTTGCAGCACTCGAACGATATTACCAACAGAAGTAAGTGACTGTTTTTAATATCGCGATCACTAAACAATTGACAATACATAAACTGTCATTTTAAGAAACCAGTAGTTATTCTTTTTTTTTATGAGGGCTGACCAATTTTTAAGCTGGCTAGTGCGTTCGCCCATCGTTAATTTTGAATTCTATAGGCCTTAAACCTGGTGACACCAAACAACGATTAGAGAGGTAACCAAATTAAGTTTAAAGATTAATTAATTAAACGTTTAAAGAAAATAATTGAAGCATGTTCATTTATTAGTCTTATAAATAAAAAATCGTTACTTTAAAAATATGAGACATGGAATTTAGACTTTTTTTTTGTAATTTTAAATCAAAAATCGCAAATCGAAAATCACAGTTAACTCAAAAAAGAATATAAACCGATTTTAAATACTGTTTTTATGTTTCGTATTTTGTGACGAATGATGCCCATTTGACATACTCTTTTTCAATTAAAAAGATTTGCTATTATCTTTTCAAAAAAATATCTCCATGTCCAGCAAGCTCTTGGTCAAGTACATAATTATAATAATTAAAAGAAGCATACTTATGAGTGTGTAATATTTAAATCATTATTCAAAAATACCACATATTGTCATTTTTATTGTTTGTTTGCTCTAAAGAAACATCAATGGCCAATTCGTTTAGCTTTCAAGAAGTAACTTCAATTTAAACCAAGATGGAGAGATGTGAGATATCTTATTTCATAATTTAGTTCACATCACTGACTCCTTTTATCGTATCCAACGGGGTTTCGTGACTTCAGCTAGGGAGAAGTCTAGGCGTACAAACTTAAAGATTGTTTGATAGAATAAAATAATGGAATCGTGATACTAACTGTTTATTTATACATGGTGCTTCCAAATTCAAATACATGGGGTTTCTTATTCGACAAACTTTAAGGGCTAATTCTACAATGATAATTAAGAAAAAAACTTCTTGTATTGTCTAAACTAAGACGTTTAGTCCTAGTTTTTGAACAAAAAGGTTAGTAAAAATTTTAAAAAATTACTGGTTTTTTATCATAATTTATTATCAATTCAGATATGTTTAAAAATTTGAGGGACGCCTCTTATGCACCAGAAGACATGTTTTGGCATGCAAAGAAAAAATATTTTTGCCAGTTTCGTCCATAAAAGGTTTAAGGTAAATATTTTTAATAAAAATTAAGCGCTACTGCATTTTTTCTTAAATAAAAATATTTAGTCTTGAACAAATTTGATCGTACGGTTTTGCGTAAATAAATAAAAATAATTTCTCAGAATGGTCATTTCGTATCGAAGATAAATAAATTTTACAGTAAAAGATTACCTTTGTTATTTATTCTTTAATTAGATAGGGATTTGACCATGCGGAGAAATCATTTCTATTATTTACGCAAAAGCAGTAGCATCTTATAAAAAAAGGCAAGAGATCAAATTTGTTCCAAAATAAAAAGGGAATTTTAAAAAAATATCTTTATTTAAAAAATGCAGCGGCGTATCATTTTTTATTAACAAATATTTACCTTAAACCTCTCATGGACCAAACCGGTAATTTTTTTTTGTCTACCCAAAAATGTCTTCTGGTGCAGTCCCCAAATGTTTTAAAAATACTTTTTATAATGTTTAACACCATGTTATTCAAAGGCTAAGACGTTTAGGACATAATATGTTCATATAAAGTTTTCTTTTCTATTTCCTATTTTAGAATTAGCCCTCAAAGTTTGTCGGATGCGTTGTGAAACACCCTGTATTTTAAGGGTGTATTTTCAAAGTAAAAATAAGACTATTTCCACAACCATGTCTTCTAAAATACGCCTGTGTTTCCAGCTGCAGCCATCGTTGTTGAGTTAAAAAAATGACTATTTTGAACTTTGAATAAATTTTAACGCCAAATCTTAAGAAAATTTGGGCACTTCTGTCATTTTAGAAAAATTTATTTAGGTAGGTGGGTAAAAAACTCATTTAATTATTAGAATTAACACTCTTAAAAATCATTTTTTTTAAATTGTTCTTAGCAAGCTAGACTTAAAAAATTCAAAATTTTTGGTATCTTGTGTTTTTAAATGAAATTAGAGCAATTGCGTATAATTAAAAGAAAATAATAATAAAGAAAACATGGTAGTAGGCTATTTTATCTTAAATAACCACATTGTAATTAAGATAAGTGACATTTTTTTCTGGAGAATTGCCATACAAAATTATTGCAGTTTACATACCGAAGTTTCTGAATGCTTATATAACTTAAACAAATAATGAATTTGGAAAGAAGAAAAAACTGTTTTTAACTAACCTGCAAAATACTCCTTTAAAATATTTTTACTGAATTTTAAAACACCCTGTTCCTAACTACATATGCATACTTTACATATCAGCCAATATGTTAATATATTAATTTTACAAAAACTGCCACTTTATTCACATGTTACATAAATTGCTATTTTGCAATAGCACGACAATAATCAAGTAATTATTACAAATAATATGTACGACAAATCTCCCTATTCAGCATGATAGCAACAATTACCGATTTAAGTATAAAATAGTGTATTTAACATACGCATCCGACCATGTCCGCAAAAAAGTAAAGAATAACATCACGCTTTAAATTTTAATTATAATCTTCCTTTTAAATATAATTACAGTTCCGACATTTACAGGTAATTCTTGGGTAGCGATGTCTAGGATACAATTATGGGCGTGATTATTTTCAGGATGTTAAGATAAAAACGAAAACCAGTAAACCGAAATGTGTACTTACTTGATTTTTTTAAATTGATTTTCGTAGGTTTGGAAAAATTGGTATTTTGTTTTTAAATTTGGAGGTCTATTCTACGACCTCCCGCATCGCTTCAAACCAATCAAATTACATGCTTGTGCTTTTTACTGTATCCGATAAAGTGTTATGCAAGTTCTTAATTGAAATACATACAGGGTGTCCGAAAATAAACCTCGCACACGTATAGAACAGGATGAAAATAACACGACAAGTTCCCATAAAATTTTTTCCTGTTTAGGCCCCCTGCGGAGATATGATCCCCCAAAGGGGGCAGCTAGAAATCGATTTTTCGTGAACAATAACTTTTAAAGGGCCCGTATAATTTGATGATATTTTAGTACGATGCATACTAGTAAAGACCTCTTTAAAAATAGTGCCCTTGAAACTTTATGTCGCTTCTTTAGTTTGCCAGGGACGGACTAGTTTTCTTCGCATTATTATTGATAATATTTTTGACACCTGTATGGAGAGACACAAAAATATGTTTCAAGTTTAAACCTTTTGTTAAAAAAAGGTACTCCTGTTTGACATCGATAAATGAGTCAGTTTATTTTTAAAACTACAAGAGATTATAATACAATGTTATATATATATATATATATATATATATATATATATATATACAAGGTGTCCTGTATCGTTATGTTCAAATTTTGGGAACGTAAAGTACACTTTTTTCAAGTAAAAAAACGCAAAACTTGTATATCCATTTTTTATTTTTTTTTTTTGAGGTGGACATTTTGAAAATATTATCAATTGACCTTTTTTAAATAAATATTTTTTTATTTACTTTACGAACTGTTTATTTTTAGTATTCTTATTTACTTTTAGTATTATCTTTTAGTATTATCTTCAAATAACATTCATGGGCGTATTAATTAGTAAAAATATACAGGGTGTTCCATAAGAAAAACATCAAGTTGGCATCGTAACTTTTAACCGCAACCCTGTATAAAAATCAAATACTTTCGTAGATTCTACGTAAAAAGTTCTAGATACATTAGTTTATATTTCGTTATCTAGTAAAGGATATATAGGGTAAAATCAAAAACGTCAATTTTTCAATTTTCCTCGTATCTCTTAGATAAATAATTTTATTAAAATTTTAACTACGTCATTTTTAGTTTCTTCAAAATCGAGCCCATAACACCTAACATCGGTTTTTTAATAACTTCCAGTAATAACTGAGATAACCCATAAAACGCCCAATTTTGCCCACCCTGTAATTCTGCTTATAACCTTATTTACTGAAATGCTTGTGAAACGAAAACTTCCAGAGATCAAGAGCGATCAACGCTTTACTCTATTGTAAAATTTAAAATTATTTGTCTAAAGTCTACCTGCTAGTGTATAACATACTATAATATGACCTATTTGTGATCGAAACGTTAATACCATTACTTTATGTTTTTTAATTATTGTTCAATAAATTTGCAGTTTTAAAAGGTGCACGTAGACACAAGTCTATAGGCTAAAGGAACAAAGTGGTCCATATCAGGCCAGAACCCAACACAATATTTCCTTAATAGGATTATAACAGCTATATTTATATTCAAAGTTCTTTGACCTAAAGAATCCCATAGTGGTAAAATATCAAACCCTCCTCGACATTTAAAAGTTATATACAAAAGCAGATGTGCGTTTGGGAAGTGTGCACACCCTGCTGCTAAAGGGTGTGCAGATCGCACCTCTTTAAAAAAAAACTTAATGACTTTTTTTTGCTTTTCTAGAAGCTTTATGGCTAAACTAGCAGAAAGATATAAAGGTATTTGTTAATTCTCTTTTAACTTATCTTTCTAAACGCCGAAAGATATACAGGGTGTTTGGAAAATTCGAGTGCAAAATAATAAGCAGACGTAATTTTTTTTATTGTACTGTACTTACTAAACTTAAACCCAAATGAATTATTCCGAAGCTTACCTGAAAAAAAAAAGAAAAAATATTAAACAATTGCAACTACATAAAAATTAAAATGTTTTTTAAAGCAATTTGACTCAATAAAGGGATTTTCTAAGAAAGGGTAAATTTATTAGAAATATGTATATAAATAGCATAAAGAAAAAGTGCCGAAAAACGTAGTGTCTCTAAAGATCCTTTTGTTTAGCCAAGAAGAACCTAATGCATTAATAATTTTTTGCAACTTTTTGCACAATAACTTTTCAATTGAATTTCATTTTGCGAATTTCTGCAAATCCATAATACGTAATTACACATTTGATTTTAAGAAATTTCTAGTAATCCATAGCTTTTACCGCTTTTTAAAAATAATATTTTTTTTTATTTGTGAAACACAACGTAAAGCAACCTCCCCTTTTTAAATATAAAAAGCACTACAAACCTCCTATATATACACATATAAAAGTAAATCAATTTTGCGGCATAAATCAGCTGTGATTTATTAGATAAGTTCAGGAAGTATTGTTGAATGGCGTTCTTCAATCCTCGATGGAAAGGAGTTTTCCGTAAAGTTTCCCAAGAAAAAGGAGGGTTATGCCAGTTGTTTTCTTTGAAGTCAGTGGTAGCAGTTATTCTAATCATGTTACGAAGAGAGACAAGATATTTTATTCTTATTATTAAAAAATGTTTCATTTGGTATTTTTTGGTTGCTCTGGTTAGTTCTGGTTAGTCTAAAGTCTCTTCTAAAACAAAAATTCTTGGGTTGCAGCAGCTGCCGCCAACTAACTATGCATGTAATTACTAGGTTGTTTCAAAAGTTGGGTATCAATAGGATCCTAATACATCCACCATTACGTTTCAACACCATAATTAAATTACGCTTGTAAAATTACTTATTTTCCTACCGGTCATTTGACAGTACACAGCCGTGGGTCAATCAAATACCATGACCATGCACAATATTAAACTTTGATAAGGCTTGATGCGTCAGACCAAATAATGTATATTACAGAAACATTGAGGTCGTGCATTTAGAGATGTGAGATCGGCAAAATGACGTTAAATTGACCTCCCTAAGTCACAGGACAAAGACGTCCGTTAATGACGTCATAATGACGTCTTTAAGAGATGACGAAAAATTGACGCATATACTTTTTTAAGCTAAAATGATATGGTATTTTATTAACAATTGAAATAGGGAGAAAACTTACTGCTTGCAATTTCCTGCACTGCCAGAAAGTGTACAGTCGCAAGGTCGGACACTGTCCTGGGACGCTGGGCTTACAGCCGAAGATAATTCCTTCAAAGTTAATTGAAATCACCAACCTGCAGACCGGTCTCGAACTACTCTTGGTCTATGGTACGGTGTAGGCGATAAAAAGCGAAGATGTTGAATAAGCGTAGTAGTTTATTGTCCATTACGCCAATCTATCGGTAGAGTTTTTTCCTATTTCAATTTTGTAAAATTATTAGTCCTATGTTTTTCGGTCATTTTTATGATATTTCGGTTGGATTGGATCACGAACCGTATTCGAGTGCCAACAAAATTCTTCTGGCGGGGTTTCTTTCTGGAACATGACGTCATTAGATGTTTATGAACTAGTATGACGAAAAACGACAGTCGAAAAGACGTCACTTCAACGACGTCAAAAACACGTCATTAAATGACGTTAAAATGACGCTCAGTAG
Source organism: Listronotus bonariensis (assembly GCA_014170235.1). NCBI lineage: Eukaryota > Metazoa > Arthropoda > Insecta > Coleoptera > Curculionidae > Listronotus > Listronotus bonariensis. The sequence goes on from JACEGR010007322.1 coordinate 39,401, forward strand.
TTTTGGTCCGGATGACGTCCTATGACCAAAAAATGACTTAAAAATCTAAACAATAATGCATTTACATGTTTTTTGGTCAAGTAAGAAGTGCAAGTGAAGAGTAAATGTGATGTAAATTGTTTAATTTTCTTTAAAAATGCAACCATTCCATCAGTATTTTCTTTATGACGTTGTGACGTTCAACTATCGCCTGTAAAACCGACTAGGCAGACAACCGATTTATTTTTTAAATACTTTTAATTGACATGCAGTAAATTTTTAGTGGAAAGATTGAGTTTTAAAAATGTACATGGTTCCATTTGTATCGGAAAATCGACATTTTGTTGTTGTGGTAATGGAATGACCCAATTAAATAGCGAGGATAAAATGAAAAACTTTAAAAATCTAAAGCTTTCTGCGAAAACCGCATCTTGCTAACTTTATTTGTTCTAAAGGTTTTTAGTGATCAAAATTTAAACTAGCACCCTGTATTTTTAGTAGCATAAGATTTAAACCCACAACCTGTTTTCCTTAAACAAGTCGAAAAATACGGATTAAGGTCGTTTTCTCGGATAGTCCTCAAAAATATATTTTTCTATGGAGGATTTTGCTGATTCCTTTTCTTCAAATTCTTCGAACTCTCATAAATCGCGACAAAACACCACTTCGAATACATACTCCCTTAATTTCTGTAACAATAGCGGCTTGCACGAGCATTGTGCCGGGTTGGGTATCACCTCAGCGCACGTTGCACCCCTGTCTGGCTTTGATAGGGCGGTTCGGACATGCGATGATTAAGCAAGTTCATAGGAAACGAACACAATTCTTGCAATTGTGTTGAATAAAAGAAAGTAGAATATGTATTGAAAATATTTGGCCTAATTTAACTAGATTTCTTTATGGCTCTGTATAAAAATTGAATACGGCATCTAATATAATTTTATTTTGTGTTTTATAGCAACTATATTTAATATTTTATTAAAATTAACAGTACATATTGTTAAAATACAATTTAATACCGTTATAAATTTAACTGGGGATGGGCTTTATACAAAAATCAGTTTTTTACGTTACATATAACTACAATGCGGAAGAAAATGGGACAAAAGAAAAACAATTTGTACAAATATTCACAGGCGTTCTAACGTTAAAAAAATTCTACGTTTTTTTTAGATTTTGAACGGTGTCTTGCACAATATTTATAATTTTACTGAGTATATTTATTAAATTTGGTTATTTTTTATGAAAAGCTTGTAATTTTAAAAACACACACGTCTGACTTTCAAAATTACAAGTTCTTTTAAATAATATAGCAACTACATTGTCACATAAAGTATATCCAACAAAAATTTATATGGGAAACGAATAAACGATTTTGGCTAGGATTTTAAATTATTTTACCTAGAAACTGAGACATGATACATGCATGATACCCACAACCAAGTATACCGGTTGCTCACAAAATTAATAGTAAACCTGATATTTTCTTGAAAACTGTTATAGTATTTTAAAATTTTAGTAGGATGTATGGTTAATTCTGGGTAGTTCTTAGTTTGTTCTGGTTAGTTCTGTTGGTTCTGGTTAGTTCTGGTAGTTAGTTCTAGTTAGTTATATAGAACACATTGTATATTTTTTATGTATTCTAAAGGCAATTCTATGCATACACATGTACATACTACAGGCTATATCTATTTTAATTAGCCTTTGAAAAATTGCATTCGAAAGTGTCATAAAACCAGTAATTTTTGTTGAATTTGTTAAAAAAGAAATAATAGTAGAAAAAGGCATAAAATACATTTTTCGGTTTTACCGCAAGTGCTACAGAATTGAATTTTGGCAGAAAATAACTTCAAGTATTTCAAATGGAACTACCGTAGGCGTTAAATTAAAAGTTTTTTTTTTTATATATATCCTCATCTCTAAACCTTAAAATTTTTAAGTTATTAATAGTGAAACGCTAAAAAATAAATTGTCTTGGTAATTTGTAAGACCAGGGGCGGTCATATCGACTATCTGAGGGGGGCATGTGTGAGGTGAGGCGACAAAACTTTTTAAAGGAGGCTGAAATTTTTTGGAAGAGCAAAAAATAAAAAAAAGTAGGTCCTCTCAATCCCTCTTTTTATTGCTTTTACCTTTCATTCCTCACTCTTCAATCTCCATCATCCACCTCACCCCTCGGATCAACCTTTTGGGGGACCTCAACAAATGCCCATATTTGCCATTAGACATGTATAAAACAGAATAAAAAAGAAAAGATGTCGCATCCAAGGGGGGGGCATTGGCCTCCAAGTGCGCTCCCACCTATGACCGCCCCTGTGTAAGACAGAATAACTTTTTTACTGTGATTATCGTAAAGATGCATATGGCGTTAGAATTACCTGTGTGAACCAATTTAAAAAATGTACAGCATGTTACATTTAAAATAGCACAGTTTAGAGCACTTCCGGTTAAACCGGATGTGCCACATAAAATCTAAAACATTAGAAACCTGCATCCATATTTAACCATGCATCCGACCAAAATTTCAAAAATCATATAACACTTCTCAAGAAAAATGACAGGCTTGCTAGTAATCTCGTGGGCACCCGGCATACCAGATGCTATTGGCCTCTAGAGAAACATTTGGCGTAAAAAAAAAAAATATTGGCGGAAATGCGGAGTTCATAAGTGACAAAATTTGATAGACAAATCACAAATTTCGCAAAAATATCTGCCCTTATTTTAGAATTAGAGGCATCTGAAGGTCTTGCATACAGAAACTGCAGACTGGCTATATTTTTTGGAAAAAAACAGAAACTTTTGCAAAGTTATTGAGAATTTATCCATAAAAAAAATATAAATTTGCAAAAAAATACCAATAGAGGATTTTTCTTCGCAAAACTTAAGACTTGCCTTGAAGTGAAAATAATCATCTTTGGGCCAATATCGCTATAGTATTACGATAGTGATTCTTTTTTAATCCGCTTTATATTCTTTTAAGTTTATTTATATTATACAAGGAAAGCCACAAGTGTGCCTTCCTTCGTATTCACTCCTATTGTAAGATTAAAATTAAAATAAATCTGATTAAATATTTAAAATATTTTTCTATCTGCTTTGCCATACTATAAATTTATTTTTCCCTCTCAATGTTTCTACTGCAACATAAAGTTGCATGACCCGAAAAACAATTTAACAAGTTGAAATACGTATATTTGTCATCTATGTTTCTCCGGGGATTTTTGGCCTGGTTACAAATTCTCAGACGATACATAAATTCCGAAATTTTATGTTTTACAAACAAAGTCAATTTTGGCATATATTATGGCAAAGATGCTTTCATTAAGCCTTTGTCGATATGTAGAAAATTTCTCAAAAAAAAAACATATTAGTTGTAAAAACAACCTTAAAGAATTTGTTAAAAAACAAAATTCTCACCACTTAACAAAAGCAACATCTGTAAAAATATATACAGGCTGTCTCACAAGGTGCGTAAACTGCTTTTCAATTTCTAGGGTTAAAATACGAAATTTTAACCATTCTCAAGTTAGTCCAGAAATGAATGCTTTCGAGATACGAGGTGTTAAAAATGTATTCTGGCCTTAGTTTCTTTCTCAAATAATACGCTAATAATAGGGTACTGTCACAATGTTCAGCTAGGGAACATCTGGGGAGGGAGACATAAGCATAGCATTATACATCTTGTTGTAAACGTATGAGGCGTCACTTGTATCTGGCACAAATAAAAACAATATAACTCTTCTAGGCCACTTTTATGTAACTTTTAGATAAAGATTTCTATTCCCAGCATCCTTAACAGAAAAAAAATACTCGTAAAAGTTCATTTAGAGCCGTTTTTGAGATATCTGGCCTTAAATTCACCTGTGTATGGCCAGGTCTAAGCTATACAGGGTGTTTCTGAATTGATGCTAATCTTTAGAGTGTAAATCGTTAATTGATTGATTTTGGGAAAAAGAGTTTAAATAAACCTACGTCCCTGTCCTAACTTTAAGCGATACAGTGATCGTTAATTTAAAAAAAAATATATGGGATGGCCGATATGTAGTTGCGCTTTTCACGGATGGTTGAACCGTATCAGTTTGCCGGTTTTCAGTTCGTTTGTTGGACATTCTTACACCACGTTGATACTGCCAGACTGAGATATGAAACGTCGTAAAGAATGTCCGAACAAACGAACGGATGGAAATACATGATATATATATATATATATATATATATATATATATATATATATATATATATATTACTCGTCTGTATCTCAAAAGGTAAGACATTTAGGCACAGGTTTATTTGGGAGCTTTCTTAAAATCGCCTGAAAATTCACAATTTAAAGAAAAGCATTCTGCATGGCTACTATAAAAAGTGATTTTAAACCAGATATCCTAAAACGGCTGCCCAAATCAACTCTTACCAAGTATACCTTTCTTTATATAAAATATGTTGACGCATTAAAAAAGTGTATATAAAAATAACGTAGCCTTATCCCTTGATGTCTAAAAGGTAAATTTCATTCTTATAAAAGACAAAGACTCATTTAAAATGCAATTAGTTGGTTGCAGTTTGTTTGTGACTTTGACACAAAATACCTTCAATTTTGCTGCTATAAAGAGCAAGGGAAAAAAGTTGCTTTGATATAAAAATATGGGTTTCCCTAGATATACATTTAGGGTTATAGTGATATTATGTTTTTGATATTATAAAAACATTAAATAAATGAACGCTTATCAACTAAAAGATGTACTTAAACGACAATCCATATACACCTCACTACTAAATTTATCGCATATGATCGATTTATTCCATAGGCTTCAATACAAAAACTATTTTTTTCGTTTTGGTCCCTTCAGGTCCAATCCACCACTCTCCCTTCCGGACTATGCTTTCCAGGGTTTCGTCGGCGGAAAATCTGGATAATCGAGCTCGTAGCTCCCAGAAATTCCAAAAGGAAACAAATAATTCAACAATCGATGCAATGCATAAATTGTCGACGTCAAACCAAGATCTGCTACTGGTGTTACGTATAACCTTCACTTTCACTACTGACAGTTTCCATGGCACGCCCATCTGTTCCCGCCATTTGAGAAATACCTCGTGTTCACCACCAAACAGGATACCATCAGCTTATAGGAATCTTCGCTTACAGCGCTTAGATCCAGAAGAAAGATGCCGTCAACTTAGCGTGCAATCTTTCCTCTTGATCCCCTCGAAGGTAAAAACGTTCGTACGACACCTCTAGCCGCCACTCCGGGAAGTGCCTGTGTAGCTCCTGCCGCGCTACTCAACGTCCTGGCACTGTCCGGAGGTATTGTCAAATAGGTTTTTGCAAATGAGACGCTATGTACAGGGTCGCAACCTTTAGTTGACCTTGCAGGGTATAGGAAAACTCTTTAGTCAGTTTTGCTTGTGCGTCCACAAATCTTGCGAAAATAAAAAAAAAAAAACTGTCAAAAATAAAAGAGGTTTTTTAGGAAAAATTGTGAACGTAAAACCTAAAACGATAGCGTAGCGCCTTTAAGATTAATTTAAAAATTAATTCACATTTTAGAGTAAGTAACGTACAAAATGTCACTAATCTAAGCTAAATTGCATTTATTTTTAATACAATAATATTTTCTTGTCTTTTCCTATTTTTCTGAAATAATATTTACAGATGCACCTGTAAACCCATCTAATAAATAAAAGTAATTTTCCATAAAGCCCAAATAAGAGCAAGATTCTCTAAAAGTTTAAAGCTGTGATGCAATTCTTAAAAAAATAAATCAAAAATAAGTTTCTAATATTACTGAATTTCTTAATTGGTGGTGCAGGGCTTAGGTTACTTTCTTCTTTTTGTCTCTTTTTCTGCACATTCAATAGTTTTGGATTAATGCAAATATTGAAAAAACAAGTTTAAATAAAAGTATCAGATATGTAATTTAAATTTATATTTTCTGTGTAATTTTTGTATCGTCTTTTATTCCTTGATTGTCAATAAACGTGTTTCTCACTTATTTCAATAGACAATCGGCTTATCATAGAAAAAACAAAACGATCATGCCCTTTATGCTCGCTTTAATGTAGGATAAATGGCATCCCCCAAGCATTAGAGCTTAACCTCTGGGACTTACTACACGTCTGCATGACAATTTTCGACGAGATTCTTTGTTAAACCGCCTTGTGCTTGATCGCCGTAAGTCTGATACATGTAATTCAACGCTGACAGTTAGGTATGGTATGTTACTCTTAGTTTCAAGCCATCTCGAGCAGGTCGAGCTTACTCGCCGGACAAGTGCCTTATATTAAATATGCTATTTAGGTGAGCTTCGCGAGGTGGCAAATCATGATTAAGGCAAAATTTAAATTAAAAATATAACTCAAATATTTTTGACACACCCTGTATAATGGCAGTTTTTAGTTTTTGTAATTGTTTATACTGTCATATAGAGAAACTCTACATGACACTGCTACTAATACTAGTCACTATTCCTTTTTTCTCCAGTTTATAAATAAAGCCATGGGAATTTCTAAATTTAAAATTTTCAAGAAATGAGTACAATTTTTTGGTACATTTTGTTTTATTCATATAGATTAACTATCCTTAGAATGTACTTCAAACGGGCCGCTATTCAGGGTGTTTCAAAACTTTGAGAAATGCAATGCTTTTATTTAAAATAATAAAAGATAAAATATACAAAGTTGCCTGAAACGAATAAAGGTCACTATGGTATTATCTTTTGCTAAACTTTATTCACGTGGCCCATAGCTTTGACCATAATTTTTAGGCAAGCCTATGGCAATATCTTACTTAAACACTATATTTAATATAAAATACTCTTTATCTGGTAAACAGGTCAGTTCCACTGATCTCGATGGATTGTCAATGTTATAACCTGCGCGAAACAAAAGTTACATTTTATGGGCGGAAAAACCGGTTTGTAGCGCGCCAGTTGAGGGTAAACGCACCCGGCGACAAAACAAACTATCCGCATTATAGGAAATAATTTGTTGACGGCGTCCTCGTTGCATTTTACTGTGGAACATTACGCCAATGTGGACAAAATAAATACAGGTTCCCGGAGAATGTACCATTCCCAAAAAGGCTCCCTGGTAATATATGATTCATACTCTCCCAAATCAATCTGTATATCTAGTAAAAGGGCACTATCTATTAGTAATTCAAGTAAGAAAATTGCACGTTGGGGAATGGAGCTTGTAATAGGTCTGGATCAAGCTTTTGCAACATATATGAACTTTGGGACGTGGTTGGGCAAACCCTAATTAAAGTAGGAGGCGAAAAGTTATTTTTAATTTATAATATTTTACTACTTTATCCAGAGGGCAACGGTGGCCCAGCTTTTTTAAGTTGGGCAATATCCGTGCAGAGAAATTTAGAGGGTGGGCAGTAAAATGTGCAGTGCAATATTGTTATTATATGACGAAGCTCATTTTTAGGGCCTATAAACTGAAAACAAAAATCCCTCCAAATTTGCACATCCTATCAGTTAAAAGTTGTATTTATTGTATGTCTTGAAGAAGGTAAAAACCCATTAATTTATTAAAGATTCTTCCACCACGGGGGTATTAATGAGAGTAAAGCCTGTTGATGTCCAAATTTTATGTGTAAGATCAATTTTAAAAGTTAAGCTACACCAGCATAATGGCCACAGGAGAATCCAAATATTTGGTTTTTGCATTTTTGTGATAAAACAAACGATTTTCGAGAAACTGTTTGGTATGTCCTAAAAGTTTTGGCACAAAACTCATTGTCTTTAATTCTAACAAAAACAAAATAATATCAAGTTGCCTTTGAAAACAAAAGTTTATTTACTTTATTTACTGTCAGTTGAGATTTATTTATTTTGAAGTTTTCGCTTTAAGATGTCATAAATTAGAAATAAGAAAAAGTATCTACAAGTTAGTTGGGCGGATACCCAAAGCTGAAATCTGTCGAATATTCCAGAATGAAAACATTTCACGCAGAACCATTTATAGAACAATAGCGGAGTGCGAGCAGGGAATACCATGTCTGAATCTCCTAAAAGTGGAAGACCACGTGCATTTACCGCACAGAGGTCAGAGAGATTGGTGAGAAGAGCAAAGACCAGATTGGAATGTCAACGAGGAGACTGGCTAGGCAATACAGATCTTCTAAGAGTACGATATCGTTGAATTGAGGAGGAATGGTCTTAAATATCGAAAGGAGACGTAAGTGCCCCAAATACTCTAAAGTGCACATAAAAATTATTTTGGTTAAGAAGGCACTAGCAATTTTTTTTAATGGAAAGAGGGGTCATGTGGCACTTTGTTTAAAGGCCCTTTGATTCTCTATTCATCACCATTTTATGTTTAAAAATCGGTCCAGTCGTTTTAGAGTAACAGGCGTTTAAAGTTTAGCTGCAATTTGTGCATACATTGCGGTTTTTAAAGAGTTCTCTCCCTCTTAACTTTTAAATGGGTCAAGATATCGATGGTCGGGTAAAATTCAGTGTAAAATGGTGTCACTTAAGCTACTTTTTGGCATTAAAATAATTTTAGTCACGGGTTCAGTATCTAGAGTGGACACCAGGCAACGTTTTTTGTCAGATAGAAATGGGGGTCACGTAACGCAACTCGCTTTAAAGGTCCTGAATTCCCTACTTAACGCAATCAGCTTTGTTTTTGAAAATCGATGCAAGGCCGTTCTAGACTTACAAGCCAATTTCATGCAAAACCGCACTGTTTGTACGGTATTTAAGCTAAATTTCAAACGGTTCTAACGTGTGGAACTGCTGGGCCGATTTCCAAAACAAAGTGGGTTTGAGTAGATAATTAAAGGGCCTTTAAAACGAGGTTCTACATGATTCCCATTTCTATTTGGAAAAAGTCCCATTCAAAAGATTAAGTGTTAACTATTACTGCTGTAGTAAGTCTACTAGGAACCTTCTGAGGATGCCAACCACTCGCGCTGGCGAAACGTCAAGGAAACAAAATCTACAACGACGACCCAAAAGCCCAAAAACTTAAGTTTATCATCACTATATTGTTTTTTAATGATATACACTTGGTCATTAAAGGTACACATAACTAAGGGAAAAAATTTAATTTTTTAAACATTTTATTAGGATATTTTATTTTATATTTAAATTTTACACTAAAATCGGTTTCTAATGACATAGCGCAACAAACTGGTAATTTTTAATATTGCATAGACCATAGATTATTTATTCAAAAATTCCATGATTCGGATTCACCTGGAATATGAGCGCTATTGACCACATGATTTATTTAAATGGAATGGTTTTTAGACATGACTTTTTGCGTTCAATTAGCAGGTTGGGCAGAGCGCAATTTAGGTTGGGCGCTCGTCACACGCGCGCCCACCCCTGGCGCCGCCACTGCCTGGAGGAAGGAATAATTGTTATGGCGAAAAAAATTGTTGTTCTAGAGCAGTTGATGGCGAACCATTGGCACGCGAAGTAAGAATTTGGAGCTAACTATCTATCCATCTATCTATCTATGTAACGGAATCTTTGAGCCTAATTTTTACCAACTTCCAGCTATTCAATTTCTTTGAAACTTTGCACACGTATCAAGGACCGATGACAATGCAATAATTTAAAAACAGTATCCCGTTAAGTTCCAGCATTTTCCAGGAAAACCGGAAAAGTGAAAATCGTACGTTCTGGCGGATGCGCCAGATTAGACAATTGAATAATCGAACTTGACAACATTTGCCGACGGGTTGGGGACCAGGATAAGGTTGCAACACCTTAGTTAAACAAGCGTGCGTCCACCCATAGGACGCAACCCTCGGCAAACGACAGGAAGACCATGGGGTTAACAAGAACTCCCGTTAAACGGGTACAAACCCCGTTACATGTAGACCAATCTGAAACTTGTTCGAGTAGTTGCGTTCTGAAACCCCATGCAACAGTGAAGCTTTAAATGAAATGATTAGATTACGAAATAGTTCGTGAAACATTTCAATATCACATGACCGCAGAAAACTAATTGATATATCGAACTAAAAAATGAAAAATCAAGAATTGTGTGCAAAAAAAGAAGGAGGAATACTGTGAACTGGTTAGTTCTGGTTAGTTTTCAATTTCTTTGAAACTTAGCACACGCATCAAGGACCGATGACAATGCAATAATTTAAAAACAGTATTCCGTTATCCTGATTTTAGGACCGCCATCGCCAGGATAAATAAATTCCTTAATAATCGTTTTTAATTATGGCGAATGCGCAAGGGCAATTGATGCATAACTTGCTGCGTTTTTGTTAATTGACTTTTTTCAATTTTATAATAAAAGGTGTAAAATACATAGAAATACGGAGTTCTAAAAGGTGAAAATTATGTGGCCACTTTAGCTTTAAATCAAGAATGCATGGCGAAGAAATTTTTTAGTGAATAAACTGGAGCATTTATTTTAAAAACTAATTGATATATCGAACTAAAAATGAAAAATAAATAATAGTTTAAAAACTAAAAACACGCTTTTATATGCAACCGAACTAAAAATTAGAAAATAATTTTTCATTACAAAGAGTTTGTCAGTCACTTCAGAGTAAAAAGCGTGGGGTGCATTTTACTATTTTTTCATAACTTTTCCCTCATAGATATTTGCAAATAGAATAATTATAACATTTAATATATTAAGCACCCCACGCTTTTTACTCTGAAGTGACTGACAAACTTCTTTGTAATGAAAAATTATTTTCTAATTTTTAGTTCGGTTGCATATAAAAGCGTGTTTTTTTAGTTTTTTAAACTAGTTTCAATATCAACGTATTTACAGTTGATTACTTCTTAAGTTGCAATACCTTTAATATAGTTATTAGCTTGTGCATATTAAAGTTATTACAAATTAACTTAAGTTAATGTTAAATAGATACCAACACGTTTGGGCGAACTTAAGTACGATACAAAAAAACCATTGCCATTCTTATTTTTTAGCCATATAACCAAATTATATGCAAATTTCATGTATGTTATCTTGAATACCTCTTATGTTTTACCATATAATCTTCAGTTCTTTCAATTTCAAACTTTGAGCCACAAGTACTTATAGGAATGGTATGCGTGCCGCATTAGTTGGTTCCCAACAGACATTTCAATTGATCCACTTAGATGCATACTTGCCATATAAATAAGTGTTGAAGATAAAGATATTGCAGGTAAGAGATAAAGGAGAATTGAATGGTGGAATATAGGTTTTATTGCAGCTACGGGATTACAGTAACTTTGAGAGAAAAAAAAATGGAAAAACAAATAAATTATTTTGAACAGGGATTACGAATAAATAGTAGGGCGCCTTGTTTAGCACAAAAGGCAAATACCAAGCCCAGGAGTTCTTTTAAGAAAGTGTTAAATATTTAAAC
>JACEGR010007323.1:0-50706 GCA_014170235.1 Listronotus bonariensis
ACCTTTCAGACCGCCCCAAAACCTCCCCAGGGTGGTAAAATGTAACAACGAAATTACTATCCAGCAATTTATTATTTTTAGTGCAACCGGATAGTTTTCAAATTTAGGGACGTTATATTGTATCACCGGATGCCAATTTTGAATATAATTGCACCATGTGTATTACTTCCGGTTTAACCGGAAGTGATATAAAATTTGATATTTTAAATAGAACACCCTTTATATTTTTAGGATTTGAATCTACAAGTCATTTCTGATATTAAACTTTAAATAAATCCATAACCTAACTTTTTGGTTATGGAGAAAATGGCGTTTAAAAAATTCCAAACGACAGCACAATATGCAGTTTTATGGGAAAACAAATAAACATCACAAAAATTTAAAATTCTTAAAATAGTTCTTTTAAAAGACTTTACCTTTAGAGACCATTTTAATTTTAAAAATGTTTTTTTTTATATATATTTATTAATTTTTAAAGTGCGTTTTGTTTTAGTTAAGTCGTATTTTATATTTGTTTTTGAAAAAATTATTTTAAAAATTGTATTTATATTTAAAAATATTAAAAAAGGTTTAAATAAAAAAATTTAAAAAAAAATCGAATTAAGTAGTTTTTATTTATAGCGTGGTATGATAACATTAATATCAAAGGATTTTTAAATTTTTCACATTTTTATTTGAATGAGTATAAAATTCAGAGATGATAAACCTAACGTTATTATCTTTAAGTTGTGGTCATTTTGCAAAATTTACGTATAAAAAGCCTTAAAGATGTAGAAGTTAGACTACAGTAAAAAGCACCGAAACCGATAATTTCATTGGTTGGAAGCGCCACAGACGGTCATACAAAAATGTTGCGTTGGGGAGGTCATGGTTGGTTAAATCTTTTTTATTCCTTGTAAACCAAAAATATATTTAGGTTAATGAATTCATTACAAAATTCCATCATAACGAAAAAACCTATGTTTATAAAAATTACCTTTTATTTACTTTATTTATATATTTTTTTTTGCAGGTATGTTATGTAGTTGCAGTACAAAAACCTAGTTTAAGGTAAGGTTTGTGTATAGGTACAGAACAAAGTAAGTAAAGAACATCTTTTTAATGTGCTGAAAACTACCAAAATAAATTTGTACCTTGAAAGCACTCCTTTTTTATATAAGTCTTTATATTTCCTACAAAATTATTTTTTGAATGGCTATGGTATATTTTAGGAGATTTTTTCTATATTTAGATAATTTTCTAGATTGCTTATAATTTTGATTTTCTATATTTTATTTTGTACTCTCTTCCATAAAAGGTATAATTACGGGTAAATATAACCCAGCTCTTGGTCAATGGTCCATGTAGCAAGTTTTTAGATAACTTGTAGTATTGGACAAAAGGCCTAGACAAAATTGACGTTTACTACTTACACTTACACATTAGTGCTTGGGGCTATTGCCTACATAGTAAAGACTATGCCGTGCCTACATCGCAAAGGCAGTTGTGTTAAAGCCTACCTAATACAAGAATTCCCTACCCATCCTGTATTTTTTTTTAATCTTTGGACAAACCACGAAGGCTAAAAGCCTAAATACTAACGTACTGTGGGTGTCTTAAGCGAGGTAAGAGGGAGTTTGTTCACCCGGGACTTAAATACCTGAAGATTTGGGGGGAAGGAAAGACCTCCGCGGGCAGCTGGTTCCACATTCTAGAAACTCTAGGAATAAAAGAAAGAACAAAGTGGGAAGTTCGGGGCCTGTCCAGTTGGACCGTATAGGGATGCATACGCGCGGCACCACGAGTTTCTCTGGTGGGAACCGTGAGTGGAGAAACTATACTGGACAATTCTTCAGAGCAGAAGCCATGGAATTACCTATAAAAAGCGATAAATCCCCCACAGCCCGACGATGGGCAAGAGAGGAAAACCTTTCTGTAAGTGAAGGATCATTAATAAGACAAATAGCTTTTCTTTGAATGGAATCAAGAATGCTTAGGGTTGTGAGGGACGCCATGCCCTAGATATGGGAGCAATATTCCAATGGAGGTCGGATTTGGGACACATACAAAGTGTATAAATTAGAAGGAGAACAATACTTTTGCCTGGAAAGAGAATTCCAAGCTTTCCTGAAGCTGCCGTGGCTATAGATACAATGTGTTTATGCCAGTTGAGGTTACTTTCAAATGTGACGCCCACAAGATTGAAGGTGTCCTTGCTCTGTAAAACTTGACTTGTCAAATTTTAAAATAAAGATGTTGTCACCCTAATTGCACAAATTAATTATCAGAATACCTAGATGCGAAACTAAGCGTGTTCGTTGAAATCTCTCACTACTATCGTCCCTCCCACTGCGTGGTGGATATACACCCCACGATTTAGTACGTGACCTAATGCTAGTCCCATACTTTTGTTGGTATAGAACGTGAGCATAAGTTAGTTAATTGTGTTTAGTTGTTTGTGAACTTTTATGTTTCTTATTATCAAAGTGTTAGTATAGTGTCTTGTTAAATTTTTTTACCGTTTAATATGGGATATAAATGTGTATATTTATCCTGTTCCTCCATCACCGGGAGTGGATCACTTTTAAATTCCCAAAGGACCACTATTATTTTAAGACTATTTAACATAAATACAAAGCTTTTACAAATTACTTAGATATGTTACTAAAGTTATTGATATTAATCAGTATGTGCCTAAACAGAGGAAAATATTTTTTTATTTATTGCCGCACTGCCATTTAAAAGACTATATTTCAAATTAAAAAATGAGGTGTTTTTTTAGTATTAAAAAAAATTACATACTTCCAAATAAAAAAAAACAAATCAATTAGGTTTGGGTATTATTAAGGCAACATCTGCATTGCTTTAAAAGATTGCGTCGGGGTTTCTTTAGAATCTTGTGTTACTCGGCTTTTAATTATTCTGTTTCAATCCCTAGTTACACAAAACTTTTTAAGACACAATTAAGCCAAGAAAACGGAATACCATTAATTAATTTAATAAGCAGTTTTTAGGCAAGGTTTTTTTTTAATGGCTTTTTGTTAAACATTCTAAACCCTCATTAGTTTAATCGATTTTAAAAATGTTTTGTGCAACCAGGTATAGACATTTTATTACAGGTTGATCCAAACGTGACATCTACTAACAATATTTTACCGTTCAAAGAATGGGTAAAATTTTTAGTTTGTAAATTACCAATTAGTGTATTATTCTTTTGTTCCGTTTTCCACACATAAAAAAAGCTGCATAATTAGTTACTATAAGAGTCTATCTCTCCTTAGCGCCTTGGTGCGGTTTAAACTTTTACAAATTTAAAATATTACGATCCACAAATTGGTGCAGATGTTCCATTTATTCTTTCTCAAGGTCATAGAAACCAGTAAGCGTTATTTGCCGCACTTTCGCATCTGTATATTCTGACAATTTGTGCTAATTGTAAAACCACCTACCTCCATTTTAAATAAAACATGCAGTGCCATCTTTAGCCTTATAAAATAAGGCTAAAGATGGCATCAAAATAACATTTTTATTAATTAATTACTTGTAAAACAACCAAATTTCAGTTTTTATAAAAAAATGTGATTTTAATGTCATCTTTAGCCCTATTTTATATGACTAAAGATGGCAATGCATGTTATGTTAAAAATGGAGTTAGGTGGTTTTGCAATTAAGGTGACGTTGTGATGCTAAACAAAAGAGTACTATTAATTTTTAAATTGTTATAACAATGTCTTGTCTTTTTTAAATTAAATTATATTTTGTAAGTATGTACCAGAGTAGTACATATTTCTGATTTAAACACAGTAAACTGCCAACATAAATTCCTCACAAACTAACGCTTACTATGCAGTTTCCTGTTCTAGCCATATTCCCAATCTGGGGGATTGGGGCAGTGAGGGGGTGGTTGCAATATCGGCGGTGTATGTGTACCCTGCACCGGCAGCAACTTGTTAAGCAAACTAACTCGAACAACGTTATAAACTATGGACAGCCCCTCGTCAATTAGTTAAAGGGTTTGTAGACACCTATGTCGATAACGCATTGTGCAGTGAGGCATACGTTCATAAATTGTATGGGATATGTCGTTAAAATACACAGTATACCGGGTAAAACAAATTTTGGACACGCTATTGAAAATTAAAATGGCGATTGGTCAACGTTGCAGTTGCAAATTTAGTGCATAATGACATTTCATAATAAAGTTTTGCTTGCTGTTGTTGCAGTTATTATTCTACAGGGTGGACCAAATTAAAATTGAATACTTTTGAACTAATAATAACTTTTTATCTGTTGCACCTATCTTTTTCATTTTTGGAGGGCTAATAGGTAGATATGTTTTTTTTAGGTTTGTTAGTTTTGGTCAAGTAGATTTAGACAGGATTGTACTTACGGGACTTTTTCCAACATACTGTATTTAACCTCGTTGAAAAAGAAATCTTATTTAGCTACAATTAAGCTAATACGTTTTTCTAGTAGACTAACTATAACAAAATGATTCAGTAAATGCAAATCTGTCAACAATTTTAGGATTTAGGAATTACAATTATTTTTGATAAATAATGCTCCCCATTATGCATGCATTTATATTGATTTTAAAAAGATTTTTTTCAGTATTCTTTAAAAATTAAAAATGTGGTTGGTATGGTTACTGAGTTGGATGCTGACCAAAGTAAGTAGTAAATTAATTAAATATAATTGTTTTGGCCTAATTGTAGATAAAATTATATTTTTTTGCAACGAAATTTTATGCATTATTTTGGAAAAAGTCCAGTCCTGTTTAAATCAATTTGACAACAATTGGCAAGCCTAGAGAAAACATATCTCCATATATATTAGCCCCTTAAAACTAAAAAAGATGGACGCAACAAATAAAAATTATTATTAGTTAAAAAGTGTGCAAGTTCAATTTGGCCCACACTGTATTTTTAAATAATTTTTATGATTTATTCAATGAATGCAATAAAAAAAAATAGTTAGTCTCCAGTGTTAATTCTGTGATTTTCTGTGATTAATAATTTGATAGGCCTAGTTTTGCCTAGTATACAATCTCCTTATTGGTATATTATAACAAGTTTGTATTTTTGTTTGTTTGTTAATTTGAAACATGAAAAGCTTTTACAACTAGAAAGATACACTATTCAGGAGTGCTATAGGCTATTTTTTAATTATCATAAAATATAGCCTAAAGCACTCCTGAATTTCTTCTTTTTTCTAATTGTGAAAGAGTTTTTATAATCGGTTTAGTTTTTGCAAGTTTTTTAAAGATGAGGCCTTAGAAAGTTATAGTTTATCCAAGATAGCCGATACGTGCCAACTTCGTTATTCTCTGAACTTTTGTTTAATCATAATTAATTATAGCCTATAATACTCCTGCATAGTGTAGGTTTCTGATTGTAAAAAAAATATGATCGGTTCAGTATTTCCGAAGATTAGCGACAACAAACAAAGAAACAAAGTAACAAATAAACAAAGTTACAAACTTTACCTCTTTATATTATTATTATCATTATAGAGTTTCTGTAAATCATTAATATTTTTCCTGATAGAAAGAACTTTAGGTTAACTGCTATATAAACATATAAAATAGGAATTTTAAAATTCGGATAATTTATGCATAATTACAAATCTACCACGTAATTATTAATCCGTATCGCGAGTTTTATGGGAATTATAGGGATTGCAGATGGTTTTGATTGCGTTTTAATACATTAGTTTTAAATTATTTGAAATTATGATTATTAATAACAAGCTCACACAAATATAATTATATTTCAATTTGATATGATATTATTAAGCAAATAGCATTTACATTGGCTAATAAACCTTACTGCAATAATTAGGTATTAATAATAAATACTTTTATATATTATACAGGGTCGTCCCTGTATAATAATGCTAATTTTTATGTGTTTACTAGAGGATGCTACCTACTAGTGTTGGGCGATATATCAATAACCGCGATATTTCACCGGTGAATGGAAAATCACTGGCGCTACCAGTGATTTACTTTTTGCAAATACGGTGATAAGTGATCGAAGCGAATACTGCAATCGGCATCGATACGACACGCACTGGTTGATCGCTGATCGCGCCGATCGAAATATGATATACCTATGAATTATTATTTAAAATAAAAAATAATATGTGAAGGAAAACAGTGATTTAAGGCTGATATGATATTTATATTATTTAGACATGGCGGGTGGCGGGCACCGCCAAGTCAAAGAGAACATAAACAAACGTGCCGCTCGACCAATACCGACAAAACTTAATATTATTTTTACATAATAATATGGCAATATATCACATTAAGCTTGTTGTTGTCAAACCTTATATAATAATGACTATTTGCAGTTACGAGCCCAAAAATTTAGATTTCGTACTATTGCTGTTAATTTAATTTGCAGCATAATATTTATTTTTATAAAATAAATGTAATAATATGCTGCATGTCAATGAAAACCGATAAGAGCTGCGTAAATAAGTATATTCATATACGTTGCCAGACACCGATCTGTTTTTATATTTCCATTTTTAGTTAAATATTTATGTATATTCAAGTCACTGCAGTGATTGAAATCACTGTTTAAAATCACTGTCGCCGTTTTACCGGTTACCGAAAAATCACCGTATTTCCCAACACTACTAACTACACTGCTTTAAAGGTCGTCGCACAACTAGCATAGCGAATGGTTTTCTGTTGGAATACCCCCAAATTTTAATTTGTTGTAGATTAGTTCTTTTTGATCATCATCTTAAAGGAACTTATTTTAATCTGACCTGTAATTTCGGAGATACAGATTTTTAAAGTTGTCAGTTTTAAATTTCAAAGATTTTGCATTAAAACGGGTTTTTGTCTATTTTTTCCTATGTCAACTAAAAAGAGTCAAGTTTCTATACACCGATTCAGGTATTTGATTCCGTACAAAATATTTTTATATTAGACTTACGTCATTCTCAGTAGTGGCACAAACATAAAAATATAAACAAAAAATTATAAAAAAACAAGTTTTCATAATATTTGAGATTAAAAACGAAAAAACGGTTAAATATTTTTTTTTTGTATGTTGTTTATAAGTCTTTGGAGAAAAAGTTGGGCCAGGCTACTAAGGTCAAAGCTAATCACGCTTTGTGCATTACCGTAAACGTGGATAATTATTAACGATCTATTTTTTTCAAGAACCAAACATATTAATTAAACTCACACATGATGGGTTGTGAACTACGAAATTAATTTGGGTTTGCATAAAGCAGGTACCTTTATATTTTCTATTTTTTCGGACCAGTGGCGTAGTAAGCATTTAAAAATAATAAATTGAGAATATTAAAAAAATATATCCATTTGATTTTTTTATGCTAGTCACGCCACTAACTTAATGAATAAATTAAAAGTGCCATAGATAGAAAATAGACACCTCTTTTATGCAAACCCAAATTAAATCCATAGTTCAGAACCCATTTAGAAGTTTAATAAATATTTGTGGTTTTTCAAAAACATCGATCGACATCGAATAATTATCTACGTTTACGGTAACACACAAAGCGTGATTAGCTTTGACCTATGAAGCCTAGCCTCACTGTTTTCCAAAGACATCTAAACAACATACCAAAAAATAAAATAGATTTAACCGTTTTTGTTTTTAATCTCAAACATTATCAAAAATGCTTTTTCTAGATTTCGTTTTTCATATTTTTATGTTTGTGACGCTCACTAAGAATAATGTAAGTTTAATATAAAAATATTTTGTACAGAATTAAATAGCCCGATTCTTTACCTAAAAATCGGTGTATAGAAACTTGCCTTTGTAGGTGAAATAAGAGAAAAATAGGCAAAAACCAGTTTTGGTGCAAAATCTCTAAAATCTAATACTAATTGTGCGACGTCCTTTATCTAAAAAATTGCAACTTTTTTGAATCTCTCTATGTGTACACAAAAAGGTATTTTCTTTAAGAGTCACTCTGGCAACCGTTTTTGGGATATTTTTGTTTAACCCTTAAGTAGGCGCGTGCCTTTTTATAACGTTAGTAGGCGCGTGGGGTCAAATTGACCCCCAACCGTAAACATTCAATAATTACTTTTACTTTAATTTTTTTGTTAACTGCTAAATTATATTTTTAGTAGAGAGCATTTTCTTCATAAATAATTAAATAAAAAATTGCACACACCATTTAAATGTAATTTTAATTAAGGTCACTGTCAATATATTTGAAAAGCTGATTATGGGACAGCAATGCCAGAAAGGCAAAAACTTAATTTAATTATTTATTAGTACACTTCACACTTTGCCTAAGTTGACATAAAATAATTAAACTAAATTATATGAGCCCCAAAATGGTTATCCTAGCTAGACCCTAATTATTAAAATAAAGAAAATGTACATTATTTTGCATTACCTTCATTTCTAACAAAATTTTAATATTTTTCACAGAAAACATAAATCAAAACAAAAAAAAACGAAATTCTCCTTGGGAAAAAACACCTTAAATATTTATAATACCAAATGGAGTGGGAGTTTATTCTGAATCTGTTCCTTTCTGTTATCTTAGCGCTAGGTACTGCTCACAAATTGTTTTCATATAATATTTGCACATAATGGCTGTTTGTATTTCACACAAAAGTTTGATGTCTTATTTTTTTTGTCATGGACAAATAATACATCTGTTTCGACATCCTGAGCCTTCCGCAACTCGATATGTATATTGCTCGAAACTATAACGTTAATAGGCGTGGGGGTCAAATTGACCCCACGCTCAAAAAACGTGAGTTTTTGAATGAATGGTGTTGTTTTTATGTGTTTTTTGTTATTAGCATATACCCAACGAGGTTTTAGAAAGGTACCTAGAGATTTATTTCTAATTGTATAAATTCCCAAAATTATTACAAAAATGGCAACGCTGAGGGTCAATTTGACCCCTACGCGCCTACTTACGGGTTAAGTTGTTTAATGCAACCAAAAACATGTCATTAATTTTAGTATGGTATAGTCCCTGGACCAGTAATGAAATTTACTTTATGATATGAACACTTTTAAAACCTTTTTAGGGGGATTTTAGGCTGTCAATGTCAAATTTTTCGGCTGTCAGACTGGGCGAACGCATCATTTTTTTGTCGGACAAGTTTACCACAATGTTTGTCATGCAATTTTTAAACATTGTGCCAGAAATTGTGTTACAATCACGAAACTATATGGCCCATTGACATGTTTTAAGTAAATTGGGCGTGTTTCGTAGCTGTAATCCTTACGTTTTATACAATAATAGATGGAAAAATCTACACCGTCAAACGTTGAGGTCAGATTGAGTTGTAGCCATCCTCGGGAGTTTAAAAGTAAACCGGCATTGTTTAATTGGAGGACTCTGTATATTACATCACCATTAAATAGATTTTAAAGAGCTTTAAGAAAATATCACATTTTATATGTCTATCACTTAAAGTTTTGAAAATATGGCCATCCAAATCTGAAAATTATGTTAAATTTCCATTAAATCTTAAGCTCTAAGCTATATGCACTAAGTTTGGTGTCAAAGATAAAGAGCACTCTATCCACTATTTTTTCAGATTTTAATGGCCATATTTCCAAAAATTTAAGAGATAGACATATAAAATGTGTAATGTACAATGTCTATTTAATGGTGATAAAATATACCTATATAATATGTTTTATTTAAAAATGATGGTTTACTATTAAATTTCCGAGGATGGCCACAACTCAATCTTGAACTCAATGTTTGCCGGTAAGTAACTCTTAAAGGAGTGACTTCTTAATCGAAAATTCGTGAGAGAACTTTTTTGTAAAGTGTTAAATTTTCGTCAGAATATGCGATGAGTAGATTTTTCCATCTATTTTTGTCTGAGAAAAAAAAATAAAGAAATAATTAATAGTTTAAAAAAACTAAAAAACACGCTTTTATATGCAACCGAACTAAAAATTAAAAAATAATTTTTCATTAAAAAAATATTTTCACTTCATAGTAAAAAGCGTGGGGTGCATTTTACTATTTTTTCATAACTTTTCCATCATAGATATTGGCAAATATAATAATTATAACATTTAATATATTAAGCACCCCACGCTTTTTACTATGAAGTGAAAATATTTTTTTAATGAAAAATTATTTTTAATTTTTAGTTCAGTTTGCATATAAAAGCGTGTTTTTTAGTTTTTTTAAACTATTAATTATTTTTCATTTTTAGTTCGTTATATCAATTAATTTTTAAAAATAAATGCTCCAGTTTATTCACTAAAAAATTTTTTCGCCATTTTGTCAAGATTAGCAAATTTTTTCAGATTTACTTTCTGAAAATACCCTAATATAAAATTTGAGTAAAATCAATTCAGATCGAACTCTTGAAATGGCCGGTGGTTGGTACCACTGGGACGTACAGGTGACAGATGACACTTGGTGGAAAATAACCAGCCCCTTTTTTATTAGTTCTGTGCCCTGTATATCAAATTTGGTCAAAATGGGGTTGCTCCAACTTTCGAAACAATTACCCAATTTGCATAAATAAGACAAATATTTTTAAAATATTACCTTTTTAAACTAAAAAGAAATTTACCATAAATGTTTTTTCTAAATATGAGTTTACTTTAGTTTACTTACCTTAAGTGATATTTTAATGTAGTTTGCTAATCTCCATTTCCAGTCTTTGTCCTAATCTAACATTCGGTACAAGTTTCTAACACTCAATAAAGGCCTTCTTTTAGAAAGTATAAATGGAAGATGGTATAAAAGTTATATGCAATAACTTGTTAGTTACTTTTATTTGCTTCTTGTATTTCAATTAAAGTGTATACTTTGTTTTTAATAGCTTAGTTAACTGATTTTTTCAACTTTAATTTCACATTAAAGGAATTTTAGGTTATGTTATGACTGTGAATTTTGTCAGATGTCAGTTGGTAATACAGATTTCTGTTTTATGACCGCCTGTTTTAAAAAACAAGTGAAGGTTATTCGTTCGTTAAAAAAGCGTGTTAAAAAAACAGATGAAGGTTATACGCTCCCGGAACGAATACGTTCAGCGAACGAATGAGTTCAATTTAGCAGAATTGAGCCCCTGGTCCCCAACCCGTCGGCAAATGTTGTCAAGTTCGATTATTCAATTGTCTAATCTGGCGCATCCGCCAGAACGTACGATTTTTCACTTTTCCTATTTTCCTAGAAAATGCTGGAACTTAACGGGATACTGTTTTTAAATTTTTCTAATTTTTAGTTCGGTTGCATATAAAAGCGTGTTTCTTTAGTTTTTTAAACTATTAATTATTTTTCTTTGTCAAGAATAGCAAAGTTTTTCAGATAGACTTTCTGAAAATAACCTAATATAAAATTTGAGTAAAATCGATTCAGATCGAACTCTTGAAATGGCCGGTGGTTGGTACCACTGGGACGTACAGGTGACAGATGACACTTGGTTGTATCAAGCAGTGGTTATAATAATATAATTTATTTTTTTCCAAAGCAGGATAACGGGATACTGTTTGCAGATTATTGCATTGTCATGGGTCCTTAATACGTGTGCAAAGTTTCAAAGAAATCGAATAGCTGGAAGTTGGTTAAAATTAGGCTCAAAAGATTCCGTTACATAGGCAGCCAGATGGATAGATTGATAGATAGTTACAACCCAAGTTAATAAAAGCGTGTTAAAAAAGTCAAAAAATCCCAAGTTATTTAAATGAAATAAGAAACATAAATTCGGCAGGGTTTAAATCAGGAATAAAGAGCATTTTTATACTAAATTTGTTTTTAGGCTGTAAACTAAAAGTTTAGGGGACGATCGCTAAAAAATCGATTTGGGAAATAACGGACACCCTACTGTATATATATTTAATATCGCAAAGTGAAACCAATCATAAATAAAAACAAAATCTTCCCTCTACTAACCACATATTTACTTATATTTCAAAACATAATTATAAACCTATGTAATTATAAATACAATTTGGGCTTGCGGAGGGAGAGAGGGGGTTTATTAGAATATACATGTATTTATATTATGTTTAATTAAAATGTCATTTGTAATTACATGTATGCAAAAAATAATAACTTACATGTTATTTCTAATTTAAATACATATAATTTAAAGTGTGTTTATGATGGCCAAATAATTTAATTAAATATATATATACATTATATACCCATATTAAAGTAGTTGTGGAAAATACGCAATCCGTCATTTTGTAGCGGCGGCCATGTTGGATTTTAATTTTTCATAGGAAGCTCTAGTCTACCAATCAAACCCTTTTATTTGATACTTATATTAGTGTTGCTGTGAAGTAATATGTAATCCGCTATTTTGTATTGGCAGCCATCTTGGATTAACAATTATAAAGAATGTGTTTTATTATATTGTCATTAAGATTAAGAGTGGGTACCAAAAATCCTATCAATCTGTTGTTAGGAGGAAAGTAAAATTCCAATTTCCACTAAATTTAACCCAAACAAGCAAATAAATAAATAAATAAACTGGGAAAGCTAAGTAAACCAGTTTAAAAATCACAGCCTATCTTTGACTTAAGCACATAATATTAATTACGTTTTAGCCAAAAGTAAATTATTATTTTTTTTAAATAGTGTACGATTAACCCCATGGGAAGTGTTCCCCATTGGGAAGCTCAGATCACGGGTATTATTTGATATTATCCATAAATGTGTCACTTTGTTTTCTTAATACATAATACAATCCTTTTTTTTTATTTGTTTTAACATATTTTTAATATACAGGGTGTTCCAAAACGTAAGGTCAAAAATAATAGGGGTAATAGAGTAAGCCAAAATAATGTTAGTCCTTTATATAAAAAAAAGACTGAGAGTCAGAGTTACTGACCTTCCAAGTTAGATTTTTAAAAAATGTTTTTAATTTTTAAATTTTAAACGATTGCCAAAATAATAATAATAATTGCGCATTTAAATTAACTTATACCAATCCTTTTTTCCATAGGCAAATGAATGCGCAGTAAGTCATAATTATACTGGGTGGGACGAATTCTTTTCGTTTATTGTATGCATTTTTACAGGGGTGAAAAATTAACATTTTGCTTTGACCGTTTTATTTCTTCATAATTTTTGTACAAAAAAGTTATTCCTTTTTTAAATCGATATCTTGGACCGTATTTTCACGAAATTCCAGCGATTCGATTTCTTTGAAACTTTGCACACGTATCAAGGACCTATGACAACGCAATAATCTGCAAACAGTATCCCGTTATCCTGATTAGGATCGCCAGGATAAATAAATTCCTTTATAGATTTTCTGTAGGAGAGTAATAGAGAAAGAGCTAGTGTGCGATCTGCGCATGCATGTAGTTTCGGACGTACTCTCAGTATAAGGCTGACTTGTTCGGAGTAGTTGCGTTCTGAAACCCCATGCAACAGTGAAGCTTTAAATGAAATAATTAGATTACGAAATAGTTCGTGAAACATTTCAATATCACATGTCCGCAGAAAACTAATTGATATATCGAACTAAAAAATGAAAAATAAATATTAGTTTAAAAAAACTAATAAAACACGCTTTTATATGCAACCGAACTAAAAATTAGAAAATAGTTTTTCATTACAAAGAGTTTGTATTACAGTAATAAAAGGTCAAACAATGAATCATAATTATATACCTCAAAATAGAATTATAATAAAATTTAAGATAATAACAGAATAAAAACGTGGGTTGCTTAATAGTAGGGAGAGATGGCGGTTTGACGGGCCTCCGTCCTCCGGAGGAGCTTATTATCTCAAGATCTCTGACGTCATTCGAAATTTAGGAATCTTGCGCAACGCGTTGTTTAGAGGCGTGGTCCCTACTATCTGTCAAACCATAAGTGTCATCTGTCACCTGTCAAATGTCACGTGTCACCTTATTTAAAAGACGGCAAAATTACTGCTTTTTAAATAAAATCACTGTTATTTGCCGTCTTTTAAATTATATAGCTGTTATTTTATTAATAAACAGTTTATTTCAGTATAATTATTAACACTGTTATTTGTCGTCTTTTAAATAACTATACTGTAATACGAGTGGGGTCCCAGGGCTTAGGTGGTGGGGCGTTATCGCAGGACCCGGAGCCCTAATTGTTAGACGCGGGGCGAGGGCTTATCCGAATAAATTTTAGGTTATGTTTCAATCATAACAGTGTCCGAATTTCTAGGTTATGTTGACGTCATTTTTTCGCGCATGCGTAAGAACTATATAAGTTTAAGGTTATGTCATAAGGCGTGGAGCGCAACCTCTGTACGTGGCGCTCGGCGCATATCTTCATAATCCGCCATGTTTACACTCCTATTGACGGTCTTACGCAAGCGTTAAAAAACAGCCCTGTATTTCTAAAAACAGCCCTGTATTTCCAAAAACAGCCCTGTATTTCTAATATACGTTAAAAACTGTTAAGGCCTTATTTACTCTCAAATAACATATTTATTTAAAAAAATTAGTGTTAATATATTTATTAAAAATAATTGTTTAAAAAAGAATGACTAAAATCAAACCACTAGAAGCCAAGATATACGTTAAAAAATGTTAAGGCCCTATTTACACTCAAATAACATAGTTATTAAAAATTTTAGTATTAATATTTGTAGATTTATAAAAATTAAATTATTAGCAAAAGAACAACTAAAATTGGTCTACTAGAAACCGAAATATACGTTAAAAACTGTTAAGGCCCTATTTACTCTCAAATAACATAATTATTAAAAATTTTAGTACTAACATTTGTAGATTTATAAAAATTAAATTATTAGCAAAAAGAACAACTAAAATCGGTCTACTAGAAACCAAAATATACGTTAAAAACTGTTAAGGTCCTATTTACTCTCAAATAACATATTTATTTAAAAAATTAGTGTTATATTATAAAAATTAAATTATTAGCAAAAAGAACAACTAAAATCGGTCTACTAGAAACCAAAATATACGTTAAAAACTGTTAAGGTCCTATTTACTCTCAAATAACATATTTATTTAAAAATTAGTGTTATATTTATTAAAAATAATTGTTTAAAAAAGAATGACTAAAATCAAACCACTAGAAGCCAAGATATACGTTAAAAACTGTTAAGGCCTCATTTACACTCAAATAACATAATTATTAAAAATTTTAGTACTAATATTTGTAGATTTATAAAAATTAAATTATTAGCAAAAAGAACAACTAAAATCGGTCTACTAGAAACCAAAATATACGTTAAAAACTGTTAAGGCCCTTTTTACTGTCAAATAACATATTTATTTAAAAATTAGTGTTAATATATTTATTAAAAATAATTGTAAAAAAAAAAGAATGACTAAAATCAAACCACTAGAAGCCAAGATATACGTTAAAACTGTTAAGGCCCTATTTACACTCAAATAACATATTTATTTAAAAATTAGTGTTAATATATCGCGCCATTTTTCACCGCATGCGTTTTATTACGCCTTCCGCTTAAACCGATGGCTTAAGCGGAGGGTGCGAGGTGCCGGGGCCCGTAATTCTTAGAATTTTAGGATTATCATGTGACAAGTTTGACCTTGAAATTATTTGTCGTTAGCAACTATTCTTTGTTCAAGTTTCATTATTCTAAGTTTAATAATAAGGCCGCTATGATTGATTTTGCTATGGGGTTACCGTCCTAATCGCTGGTTGGTGTCTCTCGCCATATTTTAAACAGCTGTAGCGCCCTTATGACTAAAGATGGCGTCATGCGGTTTTCGCTATTCGATAGGTATGACGTTACACTATTTTTAAAAAATTTAAACCGCGCGCCAATGACTCATCATCAAGGTTAAATAACGATTTTAGTCGATAGCGCCCGAACGGCATGACTTGGAATTTTCGCGTTTGCGCAGATCAATTTATGATCATAGCGCAAGTATCCTACGCATGGCGGCCATTTTCCTAGTCACGTGATTTTTGACATATGACAGGTGACACGTGACATTTGACAGGTGACAGATGACACTTATGGTTTGACAGATAGTAGGGACCACGCCCTAAATAACGCGTTGCGCAAGATTCCTAAATTTCGAATGACGTCAGAGATCTTGAGATAATAAGCTCCTCCGGAGGACGGAGGCCCGTCAAACCGCCATCTCTCCCTACTCTTAATATATTAAATGTTATAATAAATTATTTCATTTGTAAATATCTATGAGGAAAAAGTTATAAAAAATAGTAAAATGCACCCACGCTTTTTACTCTGAAGTAATTCACTTCTGTTATTATCTTAATAAATTTTATTATAATTCTATTTTGAGGTATATAATTATGATTCATTGTTTGACCTTTTATTACTGTAATACAAACTCTTTGTAATGAAAAATTATTTTCTAATTTTTAGTTCGGTTGCATATAAAAGCGTGATTTTTAGTTTTTTAAACTATTATTTATTTTATATGAAGTACTAACATTATTTTGGCTCACTCTATCACCCCTATCATTTTTGACCTTACCTTTCCATACACCCTGTATATAGAAAACGACAGAAAGTATCAACATAAAGTTAGTTTTACTACTTTTCCCTATTAAGCTAAGAAAGCTTAGTGACTACATTCATTTTTAATAACAGCCCCTTAAAAGCTGTAAAATTTACTATAGAAAGTCTTTATAACCCATTTTCTTAATTACACTATTATGCGTTATTATGACGTTGTAAATTTAGTGTTTGCCTTTTATGAGGCAATATTCTTACAGATTTGTATTATATGGTGATTATAAACCTAAAGTTTTACCTCTTTTAGCTAAAAACTTCTGGAAAAAAATACATACAGGGTGTCACTTAAAGCTGCAGTAAAATACTACTACAAATTTCTGAGGTTAAAATATGACGATCTTACCCAACTTACCAGTCCAAGTCCAAAAGTGGATGAGTTCGGAGATATAGGGTGTCAAAAAATTATTCTCGTTGTTTCTTTTCAAACGTTTATTATCACAATATTGGGCTGGGAAAAGTTTTTAGGAGGTAAAACATTTGAATTAGCTATGAATTTTATTAGATGGTATTTTTGGGTACAGGCCAAGTTATATTAAAAAACCAAGAATTAGAAAAATTAAAATAAGTAAATAGAAAACTAAAATTCGCCGTTTCGGTGGCAAGTCTGACACCGTTGTTAAGATAAAATTAAACTAAAATAAAAAAAAATAAAATTCACTATTATTAAGATTTAAAAATTAAAATTTTTTAGCTTTTTTGTTAAGGAAATTTTGTAAACCTTTTACATATAATGTAATAATAATGTAAAAAAAAACAAAATGGCTTCTAT
Source organism: Listronotus bonariensis (assembly GCA_014170235.1). Lineage (NCBI taxonomy): Eukaryota > Metazoa > Arthropoda > Insecta > Coleoptera > Curculionidae > Listronotus > Listronotus bonariensis. Next base: position 17,216 of record JACEGR010007323.1, read on the forward strand.
TTTGATATACAGAATGATAAATTTAAAAAAAAATGAGCTTTTTACCACCTTGTATTTCAAAAGTTAGGACATATAAAAACTATGGATTTTTAAACTTTTTTAAATTTAAAATCATCTAAGGATTCGCACTCTAAAGATAAATATCTATATTTGAAACTCCCTGTATAGCCTAGACCTGGACATACAGGAAGTGATTTTAAAATCAGATATCTCAAAAACAGATGTTAAATTAACTTCTACCAGGTAAACTTTTTAAATGTAAAATATGTTGAAAAATACAAATTTGTATTTAAAAGCTACATACAGAGTGACTCAAAAGTTATTTCGCTTTTAAGTTATGCAAGATACCACAGGTGGTGCGCTTTAAAGTTAACAATAAAATTATTATTATATTCTCATTTATCACCTCACAAAACCTCCTTTAGCTGAAAATTGTGGCAATACATATATTATTAATAAAATTATTTACAAGAAACTAAATCCAGAATAAATTTTTGATACCATGTATCTTCGAAATCATCCACTTTTTGGACACAGGTAAGTTGGGTTAGATTGTCATATTTTAAGCCTCAGAAACTTGTGGTTATTAAAATTATAAAAATAATTTATTTTTGTTATTTAGAGTATCGATGTATTTAAAAATATATATATTTGTTTCCATGACAGGAACACAAATAAAACTTTTAATAAAATAACTGTTTTTATGCGAGAAAAAGTGAGAATTTTTTCCGGACATACATACACGTAATTAAAGATAGATATTTAATTTTGGAATATTTTATTTTACAGTAATTACATTCTCATATATAACATGAATAATTTTTCTGACTTTGATTTTTTTTTAATAATGGCATTCAAAATTAAGTCATCCTTTTTTTCGCCACAGAAAACCTAAAGTGTACTATACTATACACGAAAAAAATTTAGAATTTAGCTTTCGGCTTATTGTCTCCCTTTCTTTCGCGTCGGGGAGACAACACAACCTGGAGCTTAATACTTAAACTTTTCTCCTTGTATAATAAATAACTATAATAGTTTTAAAAACAAATAAATATGTTATTTATTATTAACATTATTAGGATGTGTTAAATTGGGTAATTAAAATGCATTATTTGTGTATTAATTTGGATTATTATAAAATATAATAATTATTTTTGTGTGGATTAGTTATTAACAATCGTAATTTAAAGTAATTTTAAACAAACCGATTTATGTTTCATTTTATTACCCACAATTTCATTAAAAATAATAATTGATAACTCATGCATAATATTATATTTTAAATCAAATATTTTTAGGAACATAAAAATATTTAAATATTGAGTTTTCCGATATGTGCAAAATAGATATTTAGCAAAATTCTTAGTTTGATTTACTATTTTGTACATATCGAGTTCAGTCAGTCAAAAAGTTTCACATCAAAGTTTAGAGTCATATTATTCTGCATAACAATTGTGCGTCATAAAGCAGTGCATTGTAATAAAGAGTCATAAAACTCTGCCATAGAATTGAGAGTCACCAAGCTTAGCATTGTGGAAAAAAAAGATAATTGTACTTTATTATTTTTGACATTATATTACTGCAGACCTAAAGACTATTATATTTTTGATTTATTTCGAGAAAAAAAATAAACTCATTACGTAGTATAAGTTTCTGGGTAAAAGTTGGTTAAATCGTGGCAGAGTTACATATTTAATTAATAATGCTTTTAAGGGTGTATTTTGGTGTAGAGGCATGAGTTTAAAATAAAGGCTGTTTTTTTAACGATGATATAACTTTAATCTATAAAAAATATGAAAGTAAATATATTGTGATCGAAAACATAATGTTATGTAAAAGAACAACTTATTACATTAACGTTTAAAAATTATTTGCGGCATGTGGCCACCGCGGGAGTCTACCAGATAGGCTATTCCTTTAGTCCAATTTTGAGTGACTTTTTCGAGTACTTCCGGTCGTATATCATGAATAACACGAGTAATGTTGGCTTCTAAGGCTTCTATCGTTGCTGGTTTATCAGCATACACTAATGACTTGACGTAGCCCCACAGAAAATAATCTAGGGAGTCACATCACAGGATCTGGGTGGATAGGTAACAGGTCCATTTCTCGAAATTAATTTGTCGCCAAACCTTGTTTGCAGCAAGGCGATACCCTAGATTATTTTCTGTGGGGCTACGTCAAGTCATTAGTGTATGCTGATAAACCAGCAACGCTAGAAGCCTTAGAAGCCAACATTACTCGTGTTATTCATGATATACGACCGGAAGTACTCGAAAAGTCACTCAAAACTGGACTAAAAAAATAGCCTATCTGGTAGACTGCCGCGGTGGCCACATGCCGCAAATAATTTTGAAACGTTAATGTAATAAGTTGTTCTTTTACATAGCATTATGTTTTGATCACAATATATTTACTTTCATATTTTTTATAGATTAAAGGTATATCATCGTTAAAAACACCCTTTACATTTTAAAGTGCCGTAAATAAAGGCAATTTATATTTTTACTTTCCATTTTTTTATGAGTCACTGGAACCTCTGATACAATACTTATAACCAGTTTTTATTAATTTATCTGACCCGGGCTAAACAGATTTAGATTTTCTAAAGCATTAACGCTGTTAATTGACATATTTTAACGCTGTGCAATTTTCATTATCTTTTATTGGTAATAAAACGCCTTTAAACCCTGCAGACGTATTATTTTAAACTAATGATATTTTTATGATAATAGTACTTTAAATATAACATTATATCAGTCATTATTTCGGATTGACGTCATTTAAGCTAATAGCTTGGATATTCCTAAGGCTCTATTGTCGGCGAACAGCTTTTGCTTTTATAAATGCAATATGGAACAACTTCTTTTAAATTTTTTTTGGTTTAAAACTATAACTTTCTTAAAGCTAAAATTATTAATTTACTACAGAGCTTAAAAAAACCATCCCAACTAACACAGCCGATTCTAAACATCACAATAAAAAACTTTATCAACTACTATCAACCCGTGGGGGAGGGGGAAGGGTAAAAAGTTATACACACGTTAACCGTGGCTTTTATCCGTTGGTCTGTATATCTGTCTGTACTTCTTCTGAACAGAACTGTTATTGATTTAAAGGATTAGTATAAGTTTAATGCTAAGTAAGGCTTGCTTGTACATTTCTATACTTTAAACCATATACAGGGTGGCCATTTGAAAACGAAACAGAGCTACTTTTGGGCACATCAGGCCATTTAGAGAAAAACGCTCGGACATTTGATCGTGTGCTGTTTTGTTTGATGTGTTGGTCAAGCATAAAAATTATTTAAAAACTTTTTAAAAGTATAAGTTTCGTGTTGAAAGTATCTTCAATCTTTTAAGGCCATAAAGTAAAATCTCACATGATTTTGAGTTAGGTCAGGTTAGTTGAACAGTCGATAGATACTGTTATCTGTCGAACTGAACCTCGCCTTTTTGTACACGGCAGGTATGAAATAATTATTTTTTAATTGTATTTTATTATACTAGTGTACAAATAAAGACCTTTATTATTATTATTATTATTAAAAAACAAAAGTTAAATTGTAAATTGCTTTAAAGAAATAAATATAAAGGTGCAGATCCTTACGCAGTTAAATTAAACCGACCTATTTTACATAAATTAATAATATAGTTTTTAAACGTTTTAAAAAGAAGCTTACTTTATGCCAGATGGGTGTCCATGATTACCCGGGTTAAAGGTCATTTGTATTATTTTTTTCAGTTTTAACAATATTTTTTATATTATCTAGTTTTATTTTTAATAAAAGCGTTGTTATTAGTTTTTGTATGTTGTATGTATTTTTGTTGCTTGTATTAACTTTTTTGTATAATTTTGTATAAATTTTTAATTTTAAATTATTTTGCGTAAAAAATAAAAGATATACTTATTTTTTAAATATTTTTTTAAAGTAAAGTATTAGTCCCTGGGCCAGTAATAAAATGAACTTCATACCGCCATATATGGAAGCGGAGCTTTAACCCAATCTGTCAGTTTCAAATGTTTCGGGTATTAGACTGGGCGAACGCGTCACTTTTATGTTAGACAAATTTGGACACACAAGGATTACATTCATGACTGTAATCCTTATCATTTTTGACAAAATGTTTAAAATTTGCATGTAAAACGATGTGGTAAACTTGTCCGACAAAAATGTGACGTGTTCTCCCAGTCCGACACCCGAAACATTTGATATTGACAGAGCTGGGTTAAAGCGCCGCTTCCATATATGGTGTATGAATATCCCTAAAAGGTCTTATCATAAAGTCCATTTTGTTACTAGCCCAGGGACTATATTCATTTGAAGTACATACGTTTGTAAGTATTCATATACTGCATAAGCAGAAGGTAAAGGTATGTCGGCCAGTAAAGCAACAATAAAGGATGTGCGATGAGTCATCCAATCAGAAATATTTACATGGCGTTATTCACGTTAGACTGTCTCTTTTCCTTACATTGCTTATATGTTATGTTATTTAGCTGATCAGTATAAGAAATTTAATATTAATTTATAATCGTTAACGAGTATTTAGTTTCCCTCATAATTTATTCCATTAATATAAAATTTCTAAAAAAGAACGTAAAGGTACATATTTATTAATAAAAAAAACTTTTGTTAAAGCTTGTATATTTTTTTGCCATTAGGGGGCTTTACATTTATATAACGAGCGAGGTAATTAGCAAAACTGGAAACGAGGATAAGTTGTTTTGTGTATTTAGGTAAATAGAAAACGTGTTATTTAAAAGCCATTAATACAAAAAATGTATTAAGGACAAACCAATTATATATTTTTGTAATATCAGTAGCGTGTGTAGAAAGTTTGATTTTGTATACAGCATTTTCAAACTAAAAAGAGTTAAAATTAAGGTTTTATGTGCCTAATAATATGGTAAAAATTTCAAAATTTCAAATGCTACGTTTTGTTTATTAAAGACAATCATTAACTTTCTTTTTTTAAATATTCTAATATCAAAATTGAAAGAGTCAACTTTATTACAAATTTAATAATTACACGTTAATTAGGGTTAGGCATTGCTATAAACCTGTATTTTTAAAAATTAAAAAAAATATTAAGCTCTACATTTTAAATAATTACATACATACATAATTCTTTAATAAACAACGAATAGCTTGACAGTGAACTTCTAACTGTTTTGATATACTAACTTAAAGGCCGATTTTATTTATAAATAATAATTTTTAATTGGAAATTTAAATTAACAGACACAATGTTGCAATACTGTCAATCTGCTGAAGCGAGTATCATTTTCTAGCGCATTCGCCATATCTTATTTGTTGTCCCGCGCCCTCTGGTGCATTAAACACTGCAAGCATAAGTCTAAGCAGGTCTTGTATTCTGAAAAGCATTTATGGAAAACCTTTGAGTACACAACTACCTAGAGGCTTTCGTGCATTATTAGTGTAAACTTTTATGGATGAAATTTCTTATTTGTTATTGGCTTATTTTTTGGTGCCGGATTTCTATAATATTGGATGTTGACTTTAAAAATCATCCAATCCACTTTAGTAGGTTGTTTGCCCCTATGACAATTTTCATTCGACAGTGACAGATTCACTTTACGATGTCACTTCTGTCAAACCGGTCCAGCTGAATTCGGCTTTTTCTTAGTTTAAGAAAAGTTTCTAGGAACATCTATGTGAAAACAATTAATATTTTTTATTTTTAAAGCCTACGAAGGTATGTTTTCTCTATATTTATTAATTTTATGAATATTTTTGCATAATTTGTTTCTTTTTCTTAAGTGTCAAAAACCTAACCTTGAAAGACACGGGGTTTTGTTTTCATTGCTTAATAATTAATTATTTGCTTTATGGTGCGATTCTGTAAGAGGTGTAGCAGCTGTATCGATGTAACTTTTAGTCGATGTTAAATATGTAAGGATAATGGTATTCTCTATTAAACATCTCGGTGTAAGTCACTGTAAAATTTACTTACATTGCCTTAAAATTTACGGCAAAAGAAATGGCGGTGTATCGCCGATTTATTTTACATTTTAAGATTGTGTTTATTTTGTCCAAAGAAAAATAGCTGTAATAAAATATATACTTTATTTTTTTAAAGATAGAGAGAGAGGAAGTTTTCATTTTTATTAATAACATATTCATACAATAATATTATTCCAATATTGGCCATATGAGACTGGAAAGACGAAGATTTCGCAATGAACAAAATGCAGAAGATCAGTTTGTAAGGACGTTTAGTTTTATTCTTTTTGAAGATTTATTAGATATAAATATTGTTATTATTATTACCCTTTGTCTTTAGATTATTAAAAATAAATATTGCTTAAGAGTTGTATTAAAAAATGTGAATTTAACAAAATGCTAATCTATTCTGCATGATAATCAATTAGGGAAATAAATGAATTGTACAGTTGTATTGGCGAAATCGGTAAAATCAAATATAAATTGGGAAATTAAAATAATAGCAGCAAATTAAGGTTATGTTTTTAACAATAAAGATAGGTGCACTATAATAACGCAGGTGTAAATATAATATTTACATTTACCATTAAAGAATTCCAAAATAATTCTCCACTGTTACCTTGTTTCTTACATCGATCTATAAATTTATGTGCGTTAAGACAAACATCCCTGTAAGTAAAATTCGCACTATTAATTAGAGCCGGTTTCTTTCTTTTCTTTCTTCTTTCTTTCTTTAACCACCTTGGCAGGAAAGTTATTCTTTAAGTTATCTGCTTGATGTTAGGCATCATGTGACCTAACCACAGGGAGACCTTTTTATGCCCATGACAGCAAAGCACTCCTTGTCTGAGTCTAAGGTTGCAAGCTTCCTAAGCTGTAGATGATCAGTGTGTAGCTGCACCATAAGTACAACATCTGGCGGAGTTTTTACAGCAGCTTTGTAGAAGGCATATTTAAGCTCCGAGGCAGTCTGCGTAGAGGACACAACTCATATAAGTCGAAACCCATTGAACCCCCTTGATTTTCTATAAACAGTATTTTTTTTTAAATTTAAAATTAATTTGCAGACATAACTTATATTACATAAAATCCAACGAACTTAAATTTAGCTTTTACATAATTAGGTTTATTTGTTTTGATATTTTAATTTTGAATATAAAATAGTAGAACGTGACTGAATAGCGAATTGTAATCAGTTTGCAAACTTAGCGCTGAAGATCTATGCTAATGATTGTACGTAAACCTTTTTAGTTTTAAAATCTTAAATTATTATTTAAAGAATATCGTAGATTTTAATAAAGAATTTTATTTCATGCTGGACCTAATTTTTTTTTTTTGGTTTGTCTATAGAGACCACCTTCTGAAGTTTATCACCACTGTTTTTTCTGTAGTGACAAATTACCACAGAAGGACTTTCAAGGAAACAATTAAATATTTATACTGGCACTGATATAGGAAGTGTAAGGAATATTTAAAAATAAACCCACGACTTTTTGCCACGACTAACAGAGAGCTAGACCGTAAGGCATTTGGTCTAAATCCATGGCTAATATAACCTTTGTTAATTTAAGCAATCTTATTATAACCTTTTAGCCAAAGTTAGTTTAGAATATATTTATATAAAAAAGTGACAAAAAATAGATACCATATTTACCGAGATTATACGATTAATGGTTTGTGTCTCGGCTAGAAGCTGCCTCGGCTAGAAGCAAGTACTTTTAAAACAAGGCATTGAATATCAGATAAAAATTAATAGGTATCATTGTCTAAAAACCTTAATGAAATTACCAGCTGGCATTCCGCGTAATCTTATATTTATTTAATAAAATAAAACAAAAAATATACTTTGTTCATAGTCACTTTAATTGAATGTTTAGCCGTGACAGCTGTTTCGTAGTACAACTACATTTTCAAACGTACTGACAAACTAAAATTATTTTACTTATATATAAACAGTAATACCTAATAAAAAACATATTTTTAAAAAGGTTTTAAAATCAATATGGTACAGTTGTGAAATTTAAAGATTTTATTGCTACATTTTATAAAAGTTTTACAAGGGTAGATTTCCTAGGTCAATCTGTGTGTTAAGCAGATGTACATTCTATTTTTATGTTTATAGATTTCAATATTTTCTAATGTATCTAGTTTTCGCCCTTTTTGTTCTACATGTAATATTTTTAGGGTATTGATTTCTGGAAATTTGTGTCGGTTTCAGAAAATGGTTTGCGAGAAATTTGATGTTGTTTTCCTAACCTATAACATGAGTTATGTTCTTTAAACCTAGATTTCAGAATTTCTTCCCGTTCGTCCAATGTAACAGCTATTACACTCTTCGCAAGTAAGCTTATAAACTCCTGATTTTTAAATTTATTTTGTTTATCTTTCACATTAAATATCATGTTTGATAATCGATTTGATGGTTTATGTTGCTATTTTCTGGTTTTGTTTAGACAGGGTGTTCGAAATTTTTGTGATATTTGGCCAAAATAAGTTGGGGTTTTAAACGGTTGGTTTTGTTTTTCAGGTATTTTGGGTAAATTTGGTTGAGGGTGAGTTGTTTACGTTTCTTATTAATTATAGAGTTTATTAAGGGTGGAGGATAACCATTGTTTTGAGCGATGTTTTTATAGTGTTTAATTCTTTTTCTAAATTTTCTTTGGAAAGTGGAATGGAAAATGCGCGATGTATCATTGATCTTAGCTGACATGTTGTGGGTAATTGGATGTAAAGAATCATTAGGTATTGTAATATCAGTAAAGTTGGTTTTCTATAGATATCAAAATTTATGGTTCCATAGTTAGTTTTTGTTATTTTAAGATCTAAAAAGTTAATGGAGTTTTGTTGTTCTATTTCAAAGTAAATTTAATCTTAGGGTGTATAGAGTTAATATAATTAAGGTATTTTTAGCTCTATCGTTTCCTGAAAGTCCTTCTGTGGTAATTTGTCACTACAGAAAAACAGTGGTGATAAACTTCAGAAGGTGGTCTCTATAGACAAACCAAAAAAAAAAAATTAGGTCCAGCATGAAATAAAATTCTTTATTAAAATCTACGATATTCTTTAAAATAATAATTTAAGATTTTAAAACTAAAAAGGTTTACTTACAATCATTAGCATAGATCTTCAGCGCTAAGTTTGCAAACTGATTACAATTCGCTATTCAGTCACGTTCTACTATTTTATATTCAAAATTAAAATATCAAAACAAATAAACCTAATTATGTAAAAGCTAAATTTAAGTTCGTTGGATTTTATGTAATATAAGTTATGTCTGCTAAATTAATTTTAAATTTAAAAAAAATACTGTTTATAGAAAATCAAGGGGGTTCAATGGGTTTCGACTTATATGAGTTGTGTCCTCTACGCAGACTGCCTCGGAGCTTAAATATGCCTTCTACAAAGCTGCTGTAAAAACTCCGCCAGATGTTGTAACTTATGGTGCAGCTACACACTGATCATCTACAGCTTAGGAAGCTTGCAACCTTAGACTCAGACAAGGAGTGCTTTGCTGTCATGGGCATAAAAGGTCTCCCTGTGGTTAGGTCACATGATGCCTAACATCAAGCAGATAACTTAAAGAATAACTTTCCTGCCAAGGTGGTTAAAGAAAGAAAGAAGAAAGAAAAGAAAGAAACCGGCTCTAATTAATAGTGCGAATTTTACTTACAGGGATGTTTGTCTTAACGCACATAAATTTATAGATCGATGTAAGAAACAAGGTAACAGTGGAGAATTATTTTGGAATTCTTTAATGGTAAATGTAAATATTATATTTACACCTGCGTTATTATAGTGCACCTATCTTTATTGTTAAAAACATAACCTTAATTTGCTGCTATTATTTTAATTTCCCAATTTATATTTGATTTTACCGATTTCGCCAATACAACTGTACAATTCATTTATTTCCCTAATTGATTATCATGCAGAATAGATTAGCATTTTGTTAAATTCACATTTTTTAATACAACTCTTAAGCAATATTTATTTTTAATAATCTAAAGACAAAGGGTAATAATAATAACAATATTTATATCTAATAAATCTTCAAAAAGAATAAAACTAAACGTCCTTACAAACTGATCTTCTGCATTTTGTTCATTGCGAAATCTTCGTCTTTCCAGTCTCATATGGCCAATATTGGAATAATATTATTGTATGAATATGTTATTAATAAAAATGAAAACTTCCTCTCTCTCTATCTTTAAAAAAATAAAGTATATATTTTATTACAGCTATTTTTCTTTGGACAAAATAAACACAATCTTAAAATGTAAAATAAATCGGCGATACACCGCCATTTCTTTTGCCGTAAATTTTAAGGCAATGTAAGTAAATTTTACAGTGACTTACACCGAGATGTTTAATAGAGAATACCATTATCCTTACATATTTAACATCGACTAAAAGTTACATCGATACAGCTGCTACACCTCTTACAGAATCGCACCATAAAGCAAATAATTAATTATTAAGCAATGAAAACAAAACCCCGTGTCTTTCAAGGTTAGGTTTTTGACACTTAAGAAAAAGAAACAAATTATGCAAAAATATTCATAAAATTAATAAATATAGAGAAAACATACCTTCGTAGGCTTTAAAAATAAAAAATATTAATTGTTTTCACATAGATGTTCCTAGAAACTTTTCTTAAACTAAGAAAAAGCCGAATTCAGCTGGACCGGTTTGACAGAAGTGACATCGTAAAGTGAATCTGTCACTGTCGAATGAAAATTGTCATAGGGGCAAACAACCTACTAAAGTGGATTGGATGATTTTTAAAGTCAACATCCAATATTATAGAAATCTGGCACCAAAAAATAAGCCAATAACAAATAAGAAATTTCATCCATAAAAGTTTACACTAATAATGCACGAAAGCCTCTAGGTAGTTGTGTACTCAAAGGTTTTCCATAAATGCTTTTCAGAATACAAGACCTGCTTAGACTTATGCTTGCAGTGTTTAATGCACCAGAGGGCGCGGGACAACAAATAAGATATGGCGAATGCGCTAGAAAATGATACTCGCTTCAGCAGATTGACAGTATTGCAACATTGTGTCTGTTAATTTAAATTTCCAATTAAAAATTATTATTTATAAATAAAATCGGCCTTTAAGTTAGTATATCAAAACAGTTAGAAGTTCACTGTCAAGCTATTCGTTGTTTATTAAAGAATTATGTATGTATGTAATTATTTAAAATGTAGAGCTTAATATTTTTTTTAATTTTTAAAAATACAGGTTTATAGCAATGCCTAACCCTAATTAACGTGTAATTATTAAATTTGTAATAAAGTTGACTCTTTCAATTTTGATATTAGAATATTTAAAAAAAGAAAGTTAATGATTGTCTTTAATAAACAAAACGTAGCATTTGAAATTTTGAAATTTTTACCATATTATTAGGCACATAAAACCTTAATTTTAACTCTTTTAGTTTGAAAATGCTGTATACAAAATCAAACTTTCTACACACGCTACTGATATTACAAAAATATATAATTGGTTTGTCCTTAATACATTTTTTGTATTAATGGCTTTTAAATAACACGTTTTCTATTTACCTAAATACACAAAACAACTTATCCTCGTTTCCAGTTTTGCTAATTACCTCGCTCGTTATATAAATGTAAAGCCCCCTAATGGCAAAAAAATATACAAGCTTTAACAAAAGTTTTTTTTATTAATAAATATGTACCTTTACGTTCTTTTTTAGAAATTTTATATTAATGGAATAAATTATGAGGGAAACTAAATACTCGTTAACGATTATAAATTAATATTAAATTTCTTATACTGATCAGCTAAATAACATAACATATAAGCAATGTAAGGAAAAGAGACAGTCTAACGTGAATAACGCCATGTAAATATTTCTGATTGGATGACTCATCGCACATCCTTTATTGTTGCTTTACTGGCCGACATACCTTTACCTTCTGCTTATGCAGTATATGAATACTTACAAACGTATGTACTTCAAATGAATATAGTCCCTGGGCTAGTAATAAAATGGACTTTATGATAAGACCTTTTAGGGATATTCATACCACCATATATGGAAGCGGCGCTTTAACCCAGCCTGTCAATATCAAATGTTTCGGGTGTCGGACTGGGAGAACACGTCACATTTTTGTCGGACAAGTTTACCACATCGTTTTACATGCAAATTTTAAACATTTTGTCAAAAATGATAAGGATTACAGTCATGAATGTAATCCTTGTGTGTCCAAATTTGTCTAACATAAAAGTGACGCGTTCGCCCAGTCTAATACCCGAAACATTTGAAACTGACAGATTGGGTTAAAGCTCCGCTTCCATATATGGCGGTATGAAGTTCATTTTATTACTGGCCCAGGGACTAATACTTTACTTTAAAAAAATATTTAAAAAATAAGTATATCTTTTATTTTTTACGCAAAATAATTTAAAATTAAAAATTTATACAAAATTATACAAAAAAGTTAATACAAGCAACAAAAATACATACAACATACAAAAACTAATAACAACGCTTTTATTAAAAATAAAACTAGATAATATAAAAAATATTGTTAAAACTGAAAAAAATAATACAAATGACCTTTAACCCGGGTAATCATGGACACCCATCTGGCATAAAGTAAGCTTCTTTTTAAAACGTTTAAAAACTATATTATTAATTTATGTAAAATAGGTCGGTTTAATTTAACTGCGTAAGGATCTGCACCTTTATATTTATTTCTTTAAAGCAATTTACAATTTAACTTTTGTTTTTTAATAATAATAATAATAATAAAGGTCTTTATTTGTACACTAGTATAATAAAATACAATTAAAAAATAATTATTTCATACCTGCCGTGTACAAAAAGGCGAGGTTCAGTTCGACAGATAACAGTATCTATCGACTGTTCAACTAACCCGACCTAACTCAAAATCATGTGAGATTTTACTTTATGGCCTTAAAAGATTGAAGATACTTTCAACACGAAACTTATACTTTTAAAAAGTTTTTAAATAATTTTTATGCTTGACCAACACATCAAACAAAACAGCACACGATCAAATGTCCGAGCGTTTTTCTCTAAATGGCCTGATGTGCCCAAAAGTAGCTCTGTTTCGTTTTCAAATGGCCACCCTGTATATGGTTTAAAGTATAGAAATGTACAAGCAAGCCTTACTTAGCATTAAACTTATACTAATCCTTTAAATCAATAACAGTTCTGTTCAGAAGAAGTACAGACAGATATACAGACCAACGGATAAAAGCCACGGTTAACGTGTGTATAACTTTTTACCCTTCCCCCTCCCCCACGGGTTGATAGTAGTTGATAAAGTTTTTTATTGTGATGTTTAGAATCGGCTGTGTTAGTTGGGATGGTTTTTTTAAGCTCTGTAGTAAATTAATAATTTTAGCTTTAAGAAAGTTATAGTTTTAAACCAAAAAAAATTTAAAAGAAGTTGTTCCATATTGCATTTATAAAAGCAAAAGCTGTTCGCCGACAATAGAGCCTTAGGAATATCCAAGCTATTAGCTTAAATGACGTCAATCCGAAATAATGACTGATATAATGTTATATTTAAAGTACTATTATCATAAAAATATCATTAGTTTAAAATAATACGTCTGCAGGGTTTAAAGGCGTTTTATTACCAATAAAAGATAATGAAAATTGCACAGCGTTAAAATATGTCAATTAACAGCGTTAATGCTTTAGAAAATCTAAATCTGTTTAGCCCGGGTCAGATAAATTAATAAAAACTGGTTATAAGTATTGTATCAGAGGGTTCCAGTGACTCATAAAAAAAAATGGAAAGTAAAAATATAAATTGCCTTTATTTACGGCACTTTAAAATGTAAAGGGTGTTTTTAACGATGATATACCTTTAATCTATAAAAATATGAAAGTAAATATATTGTGATCAAAACATAATGCTATGTAAAAGAACAACTTATTACATTAACGTTTCAAAATTATTTGCGGCATGTGGTCACCGCGGCAGTCTACCAGATAGGCTATTTTTTTAGTCCAATTCTTGAGTGACTTTTCGAGTACTTCCGGTCGTATATCATGAATAACACGAGTAATGTTGGCTTCTAAGGCTTCTAGCGTTGCTGGTTTATCAGCATACACTAATGACTTGACGTAGCCCCACAGAAAATAATCTAGGGTATCGCCTTGCTGCAAACAAGGTTTGGCGACAAATTAATTTCGAGAAATGGACCTGTTACCTATCCACCCAGATCCTGTGATGTGACTCCCTAGATTATTTTCTGTGGGGCTACGTCAAGTCATTAGTGTATGCTGATAAACCAGCAACGATAGAAGCCTTAGAAGCCAACATTACTCGTGTTATTCATGATATACGACCGGAAGTACTGAAAAAGTCACTCAAAATTGGACTAAAGGAATAGCCTATCTGGTAGACTCCCGCGGTGGCCACATGCCGCAAATAATTTTAAACGTTAATGTAATAAGTTGTTCTTTTACATAACATTATGTTTTCGATCACAATATATTTACTTTCATATTTTTTATAGATTAAAGTTATATCATCGTTAAAAAAACAGCCTTTATTTTAAACTCATGCCTCTACACCAAAATACACCCTTAAAAGCATTATTAATTAAATATGTAACTCTGCCACGATTTAACCAACTTTTACCCAGAAACTTATACTACGTAATGAGTTTATTTTTTTTCTCGAAATAAATCAAAAATATAATAGTCTTTAGGTCTGCAGTAATATAATGTCAAAAATAATAAAGTACAATTATCTTTTTTTTCCACAATGCTAAGCTTGGTGACTCTCAATTCTATGGCAGAGTTTTATGACTCTTTATTACAATGCACTGCTTTATGACGCACAATTGTTATGCAGAATAATATGACTCTAAACTTTGATGTGAAACTTTTTGACTGACTGAACTCGATATGTACAAAATAGTAAATCAAACTAAGAATTTTGCTAAATATCTATTTTGCACATATCGGAAAACTAATATTTAAATATTTTTATGTTCCTAAAAATATTTGATTTAAAATATAATATTATGCATGAGTTATCAATTATTATTTTTAATGAAATTGTGGGTAATAAAATGAAACATAAATCGGTTTGTTTAAAATTACTTTAAATTACGATTGTTAATAACTAATCCACACAAAAATAATTATTATATTTTATAATAATCCAAATTAATACACAAATAATGCATTTTAATTACCCAATTTAACACATCCTAATAATGTTAATAATAAATAACATATTTATTTGTTTTAAAACTATTATAGTTATTTATTATACAAGGAGAAAAAGTTTAAGTATTAAGCTCCAGGTTGTGTTGTCTCCCGACGCGAAAGAAAGGGAGACAATAAGCCGAAAGCTAAATTCTAAATTTTTTTCGTGTATAGTATAGTACACTTTAGGTTTTCTGTGGCGAAAAAAAGGATGACTTAATTTTGAATGCCATTATTAAAAAAATCAAAGTCAGAAAAATTATTCATGTTATATATGAGAATGTAATTACTGTAAAATAAAATATTCCAAAATTAAATATCTATCTTTAATTACGTGTATGTATGTCCGGAAAAAAATTCTCACTTTTTCTCGCATAAAAACAGTTATTTTATTAAAAGTTTTATTTGTGTTCCTGTCATGGAAACAAATATATATATTTTTAAATACATCGATACTCTAAATAACAAAAATAAATTATTTTTATAATTTTAATAACCACAAGTTTCTGAGGCTTAAAATATGACAATCTAACCCAACTTACCTGTGTCCAAAAGTGGATGATTTCGAAGATACATGGTATCAAAAATTTATTCTGGATTTAGTTTCTTGTAAATAATTTTATTAATAATATATGTATTGCCACAATTTTCAGCTAAAGGAGGTTTTGTGAGGTGATAAATGAGAATATAATAATAATTTTATTGTTAACTTTAAAGCGCACCACCTGTGGTATCTTGCATAACTTAAAAGCGAAATAACTTTTGAGTCACTCTGTATGTAGCTTTTAAATACAAATTTGTATTTTTCAACATATTTTACATTTAAAAAGTTTACCTGGTAGAAGTTAATTTAAGCATCTGTTTTTGAGATATCTGATTTTAAAATCACTTCCTGTATGTCCAGGTCTAGGCTATACAGGGAGTTTCAAATATAGATATTTATCTTTAGGAGTGCGAATCCTTAGATGATTTTAAATTTAAAAAAGTTTAAAAATCCATAGTTTTTATATGTCCTAACTTTTGAAATACAAGGTGGTAAAAAGCTCATTTTTTTTTAAATTTATCATTCTGTATATCAAAATAGAAGCCATTTTGTTTTTTTACATTATTATTACATTATATGTAAAAGGTTTACAAAATTTCCTTAACAAAAAAGCTAAAAAATTTTAATTTTTAAATCTTAATAATAGTGAATTTTATTTTTTTTTATTTTAGTTTAATTTTATCTTAACAACGGTGTCAGACTTGCCACCGAAACGGCGAATTTTAGTTTTCTATTTACTTATTTTAATTTTTCTAATTCTTGGTTTTTTAATATAACTTGGGCCTGTACCCAAAAATACCATCTAATAAAATTCATAGCTAATTCAAATGTTTTACCTCCTAAAAACTTTTCCCAGCCCAATATTGTGATAATAAACGTTTGAAAAGAAACAACGAGAATAATTTTTTGACACCCTATATCTCCGAACTCATCCACTTTTGGACTTGGACTGGTAAGTTGGGTAAGATCGTCATATTTTAACCTCAGAAATTTGTAGTAGTATTTTACTGCAGCTTTAAGTGACACCCTGTATGTATTTTTTTCCAGAAGTTTTTAGCTAAAAGAGGTAAAACTTTAGGTTTATAATCACCATATAATACAAATCTGTAAGAATATTGCCTCATAAAAGGCAAACACTAAATTTACAACGTCATAATAACGCATAATAGTGTAATTAAGAAAATGGGTTATAAAGACTTTCTATAGTAAATTTTACAGCTTTTAAGGGGCTGTTATTAAAAATGAATGTAGTCACTAAGCTTTCTTAGCTTAATAGGGAAAAGTAGTAAAACTAACTTTATGTTGATACTTTCTGTCGTTTTCTATATACAGGGTGTATGGAAAGGTAAGGTCAAAAATGATAGGGGTGATAGAGTGAGCCAAAATAATGTTAGTACTTCATATAAAATAAATAATAGTTTAAAAAACTAAAAATCACGCTTTTATATGCAACCGAACTAAAAATTAGAAAATAATTTTTCATTACAAAGAGTTTGTATTACAGTAATAAAAGGTCAAACAATGAATCATAATTATATACCTCAAAATAGAATTATAATAAAATTTATTAAGATAATAACAGAAGTGAATTACTTCAGAGTAAAAAGCGTGGGGTGCATTTTACTATTTTTTATAACTTTTTCCTCATAGATATTTACAAATGAAATAATTTATTATAACATTTAATATATTAAGAGTAGGGAGAGATGGCGGTTTGACGGGCCTCCGTCCTCCGGAGGAGCTTATTATCTCAAGATCTCTGACGTCATTCGAAATTTAGGAATCTTGCGCAACGCGTTATTTAGGGCGTGGTCCCTACTATCTGTCAAACCATAAGTGTCATCTGTCACCTGTCAAATGTCACGTGTCACCTGTCATATGTCAAAAATCACGTGACTAGGAAAATGGCCGCCATGCGTAGGATACTTGCGCTATGATCATAAATTGATCTGCGCAAACGCGAAAATTCCAAGTCATGCCGTTCGGGCGCTATCGACTAAAATCGTTATTTAACCTTGATGATGAGTCATTGGCGCGCGGTTTAAATTTTTTAAAAATAGTGTAACGTCATACCTATCGAATAGCGAAAACCGCATGACGCCATCTTTAGTCATAAGGGCGCTACAGCTGTTTAAAATATGGCGAGAGACACCAACCAGCGATTAGGACGGTAACCCCATAGCAAAATCAATCATAGCGGCCTTATTATTAAACTTAGAATAATGAAACTTGAACAAAGAATAGTTGCTAACGACAAATAATTTCAAGGTCAAACTTGTCACATGATAATCCTAAAATTCTAAGAATTACGGGCCCCGGCACCCCGCACCCTCCGCTTAAGCCATCGGTTTAAGCGGAAGGCGTAATAAAACGCATGCGGTGAAAAAATGGCGCGATATATTAACACTAATTTTTAAATAAATATGTTATTTGAGTGTAAATAGGGCCTTAACAGTTTTAACGTATATCTTGGCTTCTAGTGGTTTGATTTTAGTCATTCTTTTTTTTACAATTATTTTTAATAAATATATTAACACTAATTTTTAAATAAATATGTTATTTGACAGTAAAAAGGGCCTTAACAGTTTTTAACGTATATTTTGGTTTCTAGTAGACCGATTTTAGTTGTTCTTTTTGCTAATAATTTAATTTTTATAAATCTACAAATATTAGTACTAAAATTTTTAATAATTATGTTATTTGAGTGTAAATGAGGCCTTAACAGTTTTTAACGTATATCTTGGCTTCTAGTGGTTTGATTTTAGTCATTCTTTTTTAAACAATTATTTTTAATAAATATAACACTAATTTTTAAATAAATATGTTATTTGAGAGTAAATAGGACCTTAACAGTTTTTAACGTATATTTTGGTTTCTAGTAGACCGATTTTAGTTGTTCTTTTTGCTAATAATTTAATTTTTATAATATAACACTAATTTTTTAAATAAATATGTTATTTGAGAGTAAATAGGACCTTAACAGTTTTTAACGTATATTTTGGTTTCTAGTAGACCGATTTTAGTTGTTCTTTTTGCTAATAATTTAATTTTTATAAATCTACAAATGTTAGTACTAAAATTTTTAATAATTATGTTATTTGAGAGTAAATAGGGCCTTAACAGTTTTTAACGTATATTTCGGTTTCTAGTAGACCAATTTTAGTTGTTCTTTTGCTAATAATTTAATTTTTATAAATCTACAAATATTAATACTAAAATTTTTAATAACTATGTTATTTGAGTGTAAATAGGGCCTTAACATTTTTTAACGTATATCTTGGCTTCTAGTGGTTTGATTTTAGTCATTCTTTTTTAAACAATTATTTTTAATAAATATATTAACACTAATTTTTTTAAATAAATATGTTATTTGAGAGTAAATAAGGCCTTAACAGTTTTTAACGTATATTAGAAATACAGGGCTGTTTTTGGAAATACAGGGCTGTTTTTAGAAATACAGGGCTGTTTTTAACGCTTGCGTAAGACCGTCAATAGGAGTGTAAACATGGCGGATTATGAAGATATGCGCCGAGCGCCACGTACAGAGGTTGCGCTCCACGCCTTATGACATAACCTTAAACTTATATAGTTCTTACGCATGCGCGAAAAAATGACGTCAACATAACCTAGAAATTCGGACACTGTTATGATTGAAACATAACCTAAAATTTATTCGGATAAGCCCTCGCCCCGCGTCTAACAATTAGGGCTCCGGGTCCTGCGATAACGCCCCACCACCTAAGCCCTGGGACCCCACTCGTATTACAGTATAGTTATTTAAAAGACGACAAATAACAGTGTTAATAATTATACTGAAATAAACTGTTTATTAATAAAATAACAGCTATATAATTTAAAAGACGGCAAATAACAGTGATTTTATTTAAAAAGCAGTAATTTTGCCGTCTTTTAAATAAGGTGACACGTGACATTTGACAGGTGACAGATGACACTTATGGTTTGACAGATAGTAGGGACCACGCCCTAAATAACGCGTTGCGCAAGATTCCTAAATTTCGAATGACGTCAGAGATCTTGAGATAATAAGCTCCTCCGGAGGACGGAGGCCCGTCAAACCGCCATCTCTCCCTACTATTAAGCAACCCACGTTTTTATTCTGTTATTATCTTAAATTTTATTATAATTCTATTTTGAGGTATATAATTATGATTCATTGTTTGACCTTTTATTACTGTAATACAAACTCTTTGTAATGAAAAACTATTTTCTAATTTTTAGTTCGGTTGCATATAAAAGCGTGTTTTATTAGTTTTTTTAAACTAATATTTATTTTTCATTTTTTAGTTCGATATATCAATTAGTTTTCTGCGGACATGTGATATTGAAATGTTTCACGAACTATTTCGTAATCTAATTATTTCATTTAAAGCTTCACTGTTGCATGGGGTTTCAGAACGCAACTACTCCGAACAAGTCAGCCTTATACTGAGAGTACGTCCGAAACTACATGCATGCGCAGATCGCACACTAGCTCTTTCTCTATTACTCTCCTACAGAAAATCTATAAAGGAATTTATTTATCCTGGCGATCCTAATCAGGATAACGGGATACTGTTTGCAGATTATTGCGTTGTCATAGGTCCTTGATACGTGTGCAAAGTTTCAAAGAAATCGAATCGCTGGAATTTCGTGAAAATACGGTCCAAGATATCGATTTAAAAAAAGGAATAACTTTTTTGTACAAAAATTATGAAGAAATAAAACGGTCAAAGCAAAATGTTAATTTTTCACCCCTGTAAAAATGCATACAATAAACGAAAAGAATTCGTCCCACCCAGTATAATTATGACTTACTGCGCATTCATTTGCCTATGGAAAAAAGGATTGGTATAAGTTAATTTAAATGCGCAATTATTATTATTATTTTGGCAATCGTTTAAAATTTAAAAATTAAAAACATTTTTTAAAAATCTAACTTGGAAGGTCAGTAACTCTGACTCTCAGTCTTTTTTTTTATATAAAGGACTAACATTATTTTGGCTTACTCTATTACCCCTATTATTTTTGACCTTACGTTTTGGAACACCCTGTATATTAAAAATATGTTAAAACAAATAAAAAAAAAGGATTGTATTATGTATTAAGAAAACAAAGTGACACATTTATGGATAATATCAAATAATACCCGTGATCTGAGCTTCCCAATGGGGAACACTTCCCATGGGGTTAATCGTACACTATTTAAAAAAAATAATAATTTACTTTTGGCTAAAACGTAATTAATATTATGTGCTTAAGTCAAAGATAGGCTGTGATTTTTAAACTGGTTTACTTAGCTTTCCCAGTTTATTTATTTATTTATTTGCTTGTTTGGGTTAAATTTAGTGGAAATTGGAATTTTACTTTCCTCCTAACAACAGATTGATAGGATTTTTGGTACCCACTCTTAATCTTAATGACAATATAATAAAACACATTCTTTATAATTGTTAATCCAAGATGGCTGCCAATACAAAATAGCGGATTACATATTACTTCACAGCAACACTAATATAAGTATCAAATAAAAGGGTTTGATTGGTAGACTAGAGCTTCCTATGAAAAAATTAAAATCCAACATGGCCGCCGCTACAAAATGACGGATTGCGTATTTTCCACAACTACTTTAATATGGGTATATAATGTATATATATATTTAATTAAATTATTTGGCCATCATAAACACACTTTAAATTATATGTATTTAAATTAGAAATAACATGTAAGTTATTATTTTTTGCATACATGTAATTACAAATGACATTTTAATTAAACATAATATAAATACATGTATATTCTAATAAACCCCTCTCTCCCTCCGCAAGCCCAAATTGTATTTATAATTACATAGGTTTATAATTATGTTTTGAAATATAAGTAAATATGTGGTTAGTAGAGGGAAGATTTTGTTTTTATTTATGATTGGTTTCACTTTGCGATATTAAATATATATACAGTAGGGTGTCCGTTATTTCCCAAATCGATTTTTTAGCGATCGTCCCCTAAACTTTTAGTTTACAGCCTAAAAACAAATTTAGTATAAAAATGCTCTTTATTCCTGATTTAAACCCTGCCGAATTTATGTTTCTTATTTCATTTAAATAACTTGGGATTTTTTGACTTTTTTAACACGCTTTTATTAACTTGGGTTGTAATACTATCTATCAATCTATCCATCTGGCTGCCTATGTAACGGAATCTTTGAGCCTAATTTTAACCAACTTCCAGCTATTCGATTTCTTTGAAACTTTGCACACGTATTAAGGACCCATGACAATGCAATAATCTGCAAACAGTATCCCGTTATCCTGCTTTGGAAAAAAATAAATTATATTATTATAACCACTGCTTGATACAACCAAGTGTCATCTGTCACCTGTACGTCCCAGTGGTACCAACCACCGGCCATTTCAAGAGTTCGATCTGAATCGATTTTACTCAAATTTTATATTAGGTTATTTTCAGAAAGTCTATCTGAAAAACTTTGCTATTCTTGACAAAGAAAAATAATTAATAGTTTAAAAAACTAAAGAAACACGCTTTTATATGCAACCGAACTAAAAATTAGAAAAATTTAAAAACAGTATCCCGTTAAGTTCCAGCATTTTCTAGGAAAATAGGAAAAGTGAAAAATCGTACGTTCTGGCGGATGCGCCAGATTAGACAATTGAATAATCGAACTTGACAACATTTGCCGACGGGTTGGGGACCAGGGGCTCAATTCTGCTAAATTGAACTCATTCGTTCGCTGAACGTATTCGTTCCGGGAGCGTATAACCTTCATCTGTTTTTTTAACACGCTTTTTTAACGAACGAATAACCTTCACTTGTTTTTTAAAACAGGCGGTCATAAAACAGAAATCTGTATTACCAACTGACATCTGACAAAATTCACAGTCATAACATAACCTAAAATTCCTTTAATGTGAAATTAAAGTTGAAAAATCAGTTAACTAAGCTATTAAAAACAAAGTATACACTTTAATTGAAATACAAGAAGCAAATAAAAGTAACTAACAAGTTATTGCATATAACTTTTATACCATCTTCCATTTATACTTTCTAAAAGAAGGCCTTTATTGAGTGTTAGAATACTTGTACCGAATGTTAGATTAGGACAAAGACTGGAAATGGAGATTAGCAAACTACATTAAAATATCACTTAAGGTAAGTAAACTAAAGTAAACTCATATTTAGAAAAAACATTTATGGTAAATTTCTTTTTAGTTTAAAAAGGTAATATTTTAAAAAATATTTGTCTTATTTATGCAAATTGGGTAATTGTTTCGAAAGTTGGAGCAACCCCATTTTGACCAAATTTGATATACAGGGCACAGAACTAATAAAAAAGGGGCTGGTTATTTTCCACCAAGTGTCATCTGTCACCTGTACGTCCCAGTGGTACCAACCACCGGCCATTTCAAGAGTTCGATCTGAATTGATTTTACTCAAATTTTATATTAGGGTATTTTCAGAAAGTAAATCTGAAAAAATTTGCTAATCTTGACAAAATGGCGAAAAAATTTTTAGTGAATAAACTGGAGCATTTATTTTTAAAAAATTAATTGATATAACGAACTAAAAATGAAAAATAATTAATAGTTTAAAAAAACTAAAAAAACACGCTTTTATATGCAACCGAACTAAAAATTAAAAAATAATTTTTCATTAAAAAAATATTTTCACTTCATAGTAAAAAGCGTGGGGTGCTTAATATATTAAATGTTATAATTATTATATTTGCCAATATCTATGATGGAAAAGTTATGAAAAAATAGTAAAATGCACCCCACGCTTTTTACTATGAAGTGAAAATATTTTTTTAATGAAAAATTATTTTTTAATTTTTAGTTCGGTTGCATATAAAAGCGTGTTTTTTTAGTTTTTTTAAACTATTAATTATTTCTTTATTTTTTTTTCTCAGACAAAAATAGATGGAAAAATCTACTCATCGCATATTCTGATGGAAAATTTAACACTTTACAAAAGTGTCTCTCACGAATTTTCGATTAAGAAGTCACTCCTTTAGAGAGTTACTTACCGTCAAACATTGAGTTCAGATTGAGTTGTGGCCATCCTCGGAAATTTAATAGTAAACCATCATTTTTAAATAAAACATATTATATAGGTATATTTTATCACCATTAAATAGACATTGTACATTACACATTTTATATGTCTGTCTCCTAAATTTTTGGAAATATGGCCATTAAAATCTGAAAAAATAGTGGATAGAGTGCCTTTTTATCTTTGACACAAACTTAGTGCATATAGCTTAGAGCTTAGATTTAATGGAAATTTAACATAATTTTCAGATTTGGATGGCCATATTTTCAAAACTTTAAGTGATAGACATATAAAATGTGATATTTTCTTAAAGCTCTTTAAAATCTATTTAATGGTGATGTAATATACAGAGTCCTCCAATTAAACAATGCCGGTTTACTTTTAAACTCCCGAGGATGGCTACAACTCAATCTGACCTCAACGTTTGACGGTGTAGATTTTTCCATCTATTATTGTATAAAACGTAAGGATTACAGCTACGAAACACGCCCAATTTACTTAAAACATGTCAATGGGCCATATAGTTTCGTGATTGTAACACAATTTCTGGCACAATGTTTAGAAATTGCATGACAAACATTGTGGTAAACTTGTCCGACAAAAAAATGATGCGTTCGCCCAGTCTGACAGCCGAAAATTTGACATTGACAGCCTAAAATCCCCCTAAAAAGGTTTTAAAAGTGTTCATATCATAAAGTAAATTTCATTACTGGTCCAGGGACTATACCATACTAAAATTAATGACATGTTTTTGGTTGCATTAAACAACTTAACCCGTAAGTAGGCGCGTAGGGGTCAAATTGACCCTCAGCGTTGCCATTTTTGTAATAATTTTGGGAATTTATACAATTAGAAATAAATCTCTAGGTACCTTTCTAAAACCTCGTTGGGTATATGCTAATAACAAAAAACACATAAAAACAACACCATTCATTCAAAAACTCACGTTTTTTGAGCGTGGGGTCAATTTGACCCCCACGCCTATTAACGTTATAGTTTCGAGCAATATACATATCGAGCTGCAGGAAGGCTCAGGATGTCGAAACAGATGTAGCTATTTGGTCCATGACAAAAAAAAAATAAGACATCAAACTTTTGTGTGAAATACAAACAGCCATTATGTGCAAATATTATATGAAAACAATTTGTGAGCAGTACCTAGCGCTAAGATAACAGAAAGGAACAGATTCAGAATAAACTCCCACTCCATTTGGTATTATAAATATTTAAGGTGTTTTTTCCCAAGGAGAATTTCGTTTTTTTTTGTTTTGATTTATGTTTTCTGTGAAAAATATTAAAATTTTGTTAGAAATGAAGGTAATGCAAAATAATGTACATTTTCTTTATTTTAATAATTAGGGTCTAGCTAGGATAACCATTTTGGGGCTCATATAATTTAGTTTAATTATTTTATGTCAACTTAGGCAAAGTGTGAAGTGTACTAATAAATAATTAAATTAAGTTTTTGCCTTTCTGGCATTGCTGTCCCATAATCAGCTTTTCAAATATATTGACAGTGACCTTAATTAAAATTACATTTAAATGGTGTGTGCAATTTTTTATTTAATTATTTATGAAGAAAATGCTCTCTACTAAAAATATAATTTAGCAGTTAACAAAAAAATTAAAGTAAAAGTAATTATTGAATGTTTACGGTTGGGGGTCAATTTGACCCCACGCGCCTACTAACGTTATAAAAAGGCACGCGCCTACTTAAGGGTTAAACAAAAATATCCCAAAAACGGTTGCCAGAGTGACTCTTAAAGAAAATACCTTTTTGTGTACACATAGAGAGATTCAAAAAAGTTGCAATTTTTTAGATAAAGGACGTCGCACAATTAGTATTAGATTTTAGAGATTTTGCACCAAAACTGGTTTTTGCCTATTTTTCTCTTATTTCACCTACAAAGGCAAGTTTCTATACACCGATTTTTAGGTAAAGAATCGGGCTATTTAATTCTGTACAAAATATTTTTATATTAAACTTACATTATTCTTAGTGAGCGTCACAAACATAAAAATATGAAAAACGAAATCTAGAAAAAGCATTTTTGATAATGTTTGAGATTAAAAACAAAAACGGTTAAATCTATTTTATTTTTTGGTATGTTGTTTAGATGTCTTTGGAAAACAGTGAGGCTAGGCTTCATAGGTCAAAGCTAATCACGCTTTGTGTGTTACCGTAAACGTAGATAATTATTCGATGTCGATCGATGTTTTTGAAAAACCACAAATATTTATTAAACTTCTAAATGGGTTCTGAACTATGGATTTAATTTGGGTTTGCATAAAAGAGGTGTCTATTTTCTATCTATGGCACTTTTAATTTATTCATTAAGTTAGTGGCGTGACTAGCATAAAAAAATCAAATGGATATATTTTTTTAATATTCTCAATTTATTATTTTTAAATGCTTACTACGCCACTGGTCCGAAAAAATAGAAAATATAAAGGTACCTGCTTTATGCAAACCCAAATTAATTTCGTAGTTCACAACCCATCATGTGTGAGTTTAATTAATATGTTTGGTTCTTGAAAAAAATAGATCGTTAATAATTATCCACGTTTACGGTAATGCACAAAGCGTGATTAGCTTTGACCTTAGTAGCCTGGCCCAACTTTTTCTCCAAAG
The DNA here is from genome assembly GCA_014170235.1 of Listronotus bonariensis. NCBI lineage: Eukaryota > Metazoa > Arthropoda > Insecta > Coleoptera > Curculionidae > Listronotus > Listronotus bonariensis. The sequence continues at coordinate 43,654 of JACEGR010007323.1, forward strand.
ACTTATAAACAACATACAAAAAAAAAATATTTAACCGTTTTTTCGTTTTTAATCTCAAATATTATGAAAACTTGTTTTTTTATAATTTTTTGTTTATATTTTTATGTTTGTGCCACTACTGAGAATGACGTAAGTCTAATATAAAAATATTTTGTACGGAATCAAATACCTGAATCGGTGTATAGAAACTTGACTCTTTTTAGTTGACATAGGAAAAAATAGACAAAAACCCGTTTTAATGCAAAATCTTTGAAATTTAAAACTGACAACTTTAAAAATCTGTATCTCCGAAATTACAGGTCAGATTAAAATAAGTTCCTTTAAGATGATGATCAAAAAGAACTAATCTACAACAAATTAAAATTTGGGGGTATTCCAACAGAAAACCATTCGCTATGCTAGTTGTGCGACGACCTTTAAAGCAGTGTAGTTAGTAGTGTTGGGAAATACGGTGATTTTTCGGTAACCGGTAAAACGGCGACAGTGATTTTAAACAGTGATTTCAATCACTGCAGTAACTTGAATATACATAAATATTTAACTAAAAATGGAAATATAAAAACAGATCGGTGTCTGGCAACGTATATGAATAACTTATTTACGCAGCTCTTATCGGTTTTCATTGACATGCAGCATATTATTACATTTATTTTATAAAAATAAATATTATGCTGCAAATTAAATTAACAGCAATAGTACGAAATCTAAATTTTTGGGCTCGTAACGCAAATAGTCATTATTATATAAGGTTTGACAACAACAAGCTTAATGTGATATATTGCCATATTATTATGTAAAAATAAAATTAAGTTTTGTCGGTATTGGTCGAGCGGCACGTTTGTTTATGTTCTCTTTGACTTGGCGGTGCCCGCCACCCGCCATGTCTAAATAATATAAATATCATATCAGCTTAAATCACTGTTTTCCTTCACATATTATTTTTTATTTTAAATAATAATTCATAGGTATATCATATTTCGATCGGCGCGATCAGCGATCAACCAGTGCGTGTCGTATCGATGCCGATTGCAGTATTCGCTTCGATCACTTATCACCGTATTTGCAAAAAGTAAATCACTGGTAGCGCCAGTGATTTTCCATTCACCGGTGAAATATCGCGGTTATTGATATATCGCCCAACACTAGTAGGTAGCATACTCTAGTAAACACATAAAAATTAGCATTATTATACAGGGACGACCCTGTATATTATATAAAAGTATTTATTATTAATACCTAATTATTGCAGTAAGGTTTATTAGCCAATGTAAATGCTATTTGCTTAATAATATCATATCAAATTGAAATATAATTATATTTGTGTGAGCTTGTTATTAATAATCATAATTTCAAATAATTTAAAACTAATGTATTAAAACGCAATCAAAACCATCTGCAATCCCTATAATTCCCATAAAACTCGCGATACGGATTAATAATTACGTGGTAGATTTGTAATTATGCATAAATTATCCGAATTTTAAAATTCCTATTTTATATGTTTATATAGCAGTTAACCTAAAGTTCTTTCTATCAGGAAAAATATTAATGATTTACAGAAACTCTATAATGATAATAATAATATAAAGAGGTAAAGTTTGTAACTTTGTTTATTTGTTACTTTGTTTCTTTGTTTGTTGTCGCTAATCTTCGGAAATACTGAACCGATCATATTTTTTTTACAATCAGAAACCTACACTATGCAGGAGTATTATAGGCTATAATTAATTATGATTAAACAAAAGTTCAGAGAATAACGAAGTTGGCACGTATCGGCTATCTTGGATAAACTATAACTTTCTAAGGCCTCATCTTTAAAAAACTTGCAAAAACTAAACCGATTATAAAAACTCTTTCACAATTAGAAAAAAGAAGAAATTCAGGAGTGCTTTAGGCTATATTTTATGATAATTAAAAAATAGCCTATAGCACTCCTGAATAGTGTATCTTTCTAGTTGTAAAAGCTTTTCATGTTTCAAATTAACAAACAAACAAAAATACAAACTTGTTATAATATACCAATAAGGAGATTGTATACTAGGCAAAACTAGGCCTATCAAATTATTAATCACAGAAAATCACAGAATTAACACTGGAGACTAACTATTTTTTTTTATTGCATTCATTGAATAAATCATAAAAATTATTTAAAAATACAGTGTGGGCCAAATTGAACTTGCACACTTTTTAACTAATAATAATTTTTATTTGTTGCGTCCATCTTTTTTAGTTTTAAGGGGCTAATATATATGGAGATATGTTTTCTCTAGGCTTGCCAATTGTTGTCAAATTGATTTAAACAGGACTGGACTTTTTCCAAAATAATGCATAAAATTTCGTTGCAAAAAAATATAATTTTATCTACAATTAGGCCAAAACAATTATATTTAATTAATTTACTACTTACTTTGGTCAGCATCCAACTCAGTAACCATACCAACCACATTTTTAATTTTTAAAGAATACTGAAAAAAATCTTTTTAAAATCAATATAAATGCATGCATAATGGGGAGCATTATTTATCAAAAATAATTGTAATTCCTAAATCCTAAAATTGTTGACAGATTTGCATTTACTGAATCATTTTGTTATAGTTAGTCTACTAGAAAAACGTATTAGCTTAATTGTAGCTAAATAAGATTTCTTTTTCAACGAGGTTAAATACAGTATGTTGGAAAAAGTCCCGTAAGTACAATCCTGTCTAAATCTACTTGACCAAAACTAACAAACCTAAAAAAAACATATCTACCTATTAGCCCTCCAAAAATGAAAAAGATAGGTGCAACAGATAAAAAGTTATTATTAGTTCAAAAGTATTCAATTTTAATTTGGTCCACCCTGTAGAATAATAACTGCAACAACAGCAAGCAAAACTTTATTATGAAATGTCATTATGCACTAAATTTGCAACTGCAACGTTGACCAATCGCCATTTTAATTTTCAATAGCGTGTCCAAAATTTGTTTTACCCGGTATACTGTGTATTTTAACGACATATCCCATACAATTTATGAACGTATGCCTCACTGCACAATGCGTTATCGACATAGGTGTCTACAAACCCTTTAACTAATTGACGAGGGGCTGTCCATAGTTTATAACGTTGTTCGAGTTAGTTTGCTTAACAAGTTGCTGCCGGTGCAGGGTACACATACACCGCCGATATTGCAACCACCCCCTCACTGCCCCAATCCCCCAGATTGGGAATATGGCTAGAACAGGAAACTGCATAGTAAGCGTTAGTTTGTGAGGAATTTATGTTGGCAGTTTACTGTGTTTAAATCAGAAATATGTACTACTCTGGTACATACTTACAAAATAGAATTTAATTTAAAAAAGACAAGACATTGTTATAACAATTTAAAAATTAATAGTACTCTTTTGTTTAGCATCACAACGTCACCTTAATTGCAAAACCACCTAACTCCATTTTTAACATAACATGCATTGCCATCTTTAGTCATATAAAATAGGGCTAAAGATGACATTAAAATCACATTTTTTTATAAAAACTGAAATTTGGTTGTTTTACAAGTAATTAATTAATAAAAATGTTATTTTGATGCCATCTTTAGCCTTATTTTATAAGGCTAAAGATGGCACTGCATGTTTTATTTAAAATGGAGGTAGGTGGTTTTACAATTAGCACAAATTGTCAGAATATACAGATGCGAAAGTGCGGCAAATAACGCTTACTGGTTTCTATGACCTTGAGAAAGAATAAATGGAACATCTGCACCAATTTGTGGATCGTAATATTTTAAATTTGTAAAAGTTTAAACCGCACCAAGGCGCTAAGGAGAGATAGACTCTTATAGTAACTAATTATGCAGCTTTTTTTATGTGTGGAAAACGGAACAAAAGAATAATACACTAATTGGTAATTTACAAACTAAAAATTTTACCCATTCTTTGAACGGTAAAATATTGTTAGTAGATGTCACGTTTGGATCAACCTGTAATAAAATGTCTATACCTGGTTGCACAAAACATTTTTAAAATCGATTAAACTAATGAGGGTTTAGAATGTTTAACAAAAAGCCATTAAAAAAAAACCTTGCCTAAAAACTGCTTATTAAATTAATTAATGGTATTCCGTTTTCTTGGCTTAATTGTGTCTTAAAAAGTTTTGTGTAACTAGGGATTGAAACAGAATAATTAAAAGCCGAGTAACACAAGATTCTAAAGAAACCCCGACGCAATCTTTTAAAGCAATGCAGATGTTGCCTTAATAATACCCAAACCTAATTGATTTGTTTTTTTTTATTTGGAAGTATGTAATTTTTTTTAATACTAAAAAAACACCTCATTTTTTAATTTGAAATATAGTCTTTTAAATGGCAGTGCGGCAATAAATAAAAAAATATTTTCCTCTGTTTAGGCACATACTGATTAATATCAATAACTTTAGTAACATATCTAAGTAATTTGTAAAAGCTTTGTATTTATGTTAAATAGTCTTAAAATAATAGTGGTCCTTTGGGAATTTAAAAGTGATCCACTCCCGGTGATGGAGGAACAGGATAAATATACACATTTATATCCCATATTAAACGGTAAAAAAATTTAACAAGACACTATACTAACACTTTGATAATAAGAAACATAAAAGTTCACAAACAACTAAACACAATTAACTAACTTATGCTCACGTTCTATACCAACAAAAGTATGGGACTAGCATTAGGTCACGTACTAAATCGTGGGGTGTATATCCACCACGCAGTGGGAGGGACGATAGTAGTGAGAGATTTCAACGAACACGCTTAGTTTCGCATCTAGGTATTCTGATAATTAATTTGTGCAATTAGGGTGACAACATCTTTATTTTAAAATTTGACAAGTCAAGTTTTACAGAGCAAGGACACCTTCAATCTTGTGGGCGTCACATTTGAAAGTAACCTCAACTGGCATAAACACATTGTATCTATAGCCACGGCAGCTTCAGGAAAGCTTGGAATTCTCTTTCCAGGCAAAAGTATTGTTCTCCTTCTAATTTATACACTTTGTATGTGTCCCAAATCCGACCTCCATTGGAATATTGCTCCCATATCTAGGGCATGGCGTCCCTCACAACCCTAAGCATTCTTGATTCCATTCAAAGAAAAGCTATTTGTCTTATTAATGATCCTTCACTTACAGAAAGGTTTTCCTCTCTTGCCCATCGTCGGGCTGTGGGGGATTTATCGCTTTTTATAGGTAATTCCATGGCTTCTGCTCTGAAGAATTGTCCAGTATAGTTTCTCCACTCACGGTTCCCACCAGAGAAACTCGTGGTGCCGCGCGTATGCATCCCTATACGGTCCAACTGGACAGGCCCCGAACTTCCCACTTTGTTCTTTCTTTTATTCCTAGAGTTTCTAGAATGTGGAACCAGCTGCCCGCGGAGGTCTTTCCTTCCCCCAAATCTTCAGGTATTTAAGTCCCGGGTGAACAAACTCCCTCTTACCTCGCTTAAGACACCCACAGTACGTTAGTATTTAGGCTTTTAGCCTTCGTGGTTTGTCCAAAGATTAAAAAAAATACAGGATGGGTAGGGAATTCTTGTATTAGGTAGGCTTTAACACAACTGCCTTTGCGATGTAGGCACGGCATAGTCTTTACTATGTAGGCAATAGCCCCAAGCACTAATGTGTAAGTGTAAGTAGTAAACGTCAATTTTGTCTAGGCCTTTTGTCCAATACTACAAGTTATCTAAAAACTTGCTACATGGACCATTGACCAAGAGCTGGGTTATATTTACCCGTAATTATACCTTTTATGGAAGAGAGTACAAAATAAAATATAGAAAATCAAAATTATAAGCAATCTAGAAAATTATCTAAATATAGAAAAAATCTCCTAAAATATACCATAGCCATTCAAAAAATAATTTTGTAGGAAATATAAAGACTTATATAAAAAAGGAGTGCTTTCAAGGTACAAATTTATTTTGGTAGTTTTCAGCACATTAAAAAGATGTTCTTTACTTACTTTGTTCTGTACCTATACACAAACCTTACCTTAAACTAGGTTTTTGTACTGCAACTACATAACATACCTGCAAAAAAAAATATATAAATAAAGTAAATAAAAGGTAATTTTTATAAACATAGGTTTTTTCGTTATGATGGAATTTTGTAATGAATTCATTAACCTAAATATATTTTTGGTTTACAAGGAATAAAAAAGATTTAACCAACCATGACCTCCCCAACGCAACATTTTTGTATGACCGTCTGTGGCGCTTCCAACCAATGAAATTATCGGTTTCGGTGCTTTTTACTGTAGTCTAACTTCTACATCTTTAAGGCTTTTTATACGTAAATTTTGCAAAATGACCACAACTTAAAGATAATAACGTTAGGTTTATCATCTCTGAATTTTATACTCATTCAAATAAAAATGTGAAAAATTTAAAAATCCTTTGATATTAATGTTATCATACCACGCTATAAATAAAAACTACTTAATTCGATTTTTTTTTAAATTTTTTTATTTAAACCTTTTTTAATATTTTTAAATATAAATACAATTTTTAAAATAATTTTTTCAAAAACAAATATAAAATACGACTTAACTAAAACAAAACGCACTTTAAAAATTAATAAATATATATAAAAAAAAACATTTTTAAAATTAAAATGGTCTCTAAAGGTAAAGTCTTTTAAAAGAACTATTTTAAGAATTTTAAATTTTTGTGATGTTTATTTGTTTTCCCATAAAACTGCATATTGTGCTGTCGTTTGGAATTTTTTAAACGCCATTTTCTCCATAACCAAAAAGTTAGGTTATGGATTTATTTAAAGTTTAATATCAGAAATGACTTGTAGATTCAAATCCTAAAAATATAAAGGGTGTTCTATTTAAAATATCAAATTTTATATCACTTCCGGTTAAACCGGAAGTAATACACATGGTGCAATTATATTCAAAATTGGCATCCGGTGATACAATATAACGTCCCTAAATTTGAAAACTATCCGGTTGCACTAAAAATAATAAATTGCTGGATAGTAATTTCGTTGTTACATTTTACCACCCTGGGGAGGTTTTGGGGCGGTCTGAAAGGT